>JASANH010001343.1:0-152803 GCA_030248295.1 Mesodorylaimus sp. YZB2_4
TGATTAGGAGTGTATAATCAATACTTTCGTGTGCAGAAAGTTTGTGTTGTTAAGGTGCATTGTAATGTAATAATTAGAAGGCACCTTAACAACACAAACTTTCTGTACACGAAAGGTTATCGTCGGATTTGCGAATTGTGGTGTTATTGCCGTTGCCATCGCCTTATCTCGACAATACATATTGCTGATGGTGAGTTCATCGATAAAAGTCCTTATGTACTGACTCTCTGCGTTTTAGGGCTGCAGGATGCGCAACAAACAGCACCTGTGCTGTAGTAAAACGGATTCCAGTTCACCTGGACGGTTTTCAGCCATCAAGACCAGACCTTCAAGCGAGAAGAGCTTAATCTTAATCATCATTTGGCCTATTACCATATCGACTCTGTCCTCAATCGATGAAAATATGCCCGCTAATGTCTTCGATCAATGCAAAACGAACTTTCGGTTAAATTTGATCTCTGGGTTTTAATGTCTTTGTTGAACCGCGCTATTATTTATTCAATGTATTGGATTAATGTCATTTCTTGTGTCATCTCACGTTCAATCATCTGAAAGACGAAACAATACAAATAGAATACTGGGCTGGCACGACACGAAATTTACAATAGCGATATGCTATGACGCCTGACAAAGTCTAGCATATCATACCATAGATAATTCTACTGCTACCATCAAAAGCCCCATGAACCCTACAGCAAGATGTCTTAGAACGCAGAACAAAATAATGAAAATGGTAATCACTAATTTGGCACACGGCTACCACTTTGCTGTGAGTAGATGAGAGAACATATTCGGCATTGCTGGGGAAACACATTCTTGTCAATAATAAAATGGCCGCCAAATTAATCCGTATGCTGGAATGAAATTCAAAAGACCGTTCCAATATGACTCGGCAGCTCCATGGAACAAAAAAAATTTCTTTGTCTTGAACTTCGAACCCATCTAGCAAATTTTGTCCATAAGCCGAGGATCGATGCATGAAATAAACAATTACCTTCCGAAATCTGCATTTTTGTGGAAATTTTAGTATGATGTAGACAATGTGGGAGGAGCAAATATTTTCAACAAACGAAAATATCGAAAAGCACACATAATTAATCCGAATAAAACTATTGCATTTTTTTAGCAAGGATATTTGAGGAGCGGCCGCCGGCGCTCACAGCAGACAGCCGAACAAAAAGTGCGGGAAGGTTGAATTTTGCGCGCCGATTAGGTGGTTTTTGTGTTCGGGCGGGTCGTGACAATGTCCGATCCACTTATTTTTGACGCGGATGGTCTCATTTGAAAGCCTATCTCTTTTTACATGTAATGTATGAAAATAAAGTGCTTTTTCGCTCAAATGCATGAATGAGATGAATTTTAGTGAAATCTCTTGCATGAACTTTTGTGTTTGAGATAATTTTGTCAATTATAGAAAGAGGCTGTTTCATGCAAGATATCATGGGTTTGTAGAGAAAAAGGTGCTCTTTTCCATGAGCTGCGCCCGAATTTTTTTTAACTGCATATTAGTCGAGCTATAAGGGTTTTTTCGAAACCCACATTTTTTAAACACCAAAAATTTTTGAACGGGTCCTGTTCCATGAATAGTGACCTTGCCGTGCAATGATTATCGTTTTCGTGGTCCCCATGGCATCTACTTTCGAGATATGTAATAATATAGAGAGGTCATTTTTCAAGGTTGGCCATTTTTGGGTCGAATTAGTCGATTCTTACAGACAGTGCCTCTTAATGCGCCTTGATGGCAGGCAGGTCCAGGCTGACAGAAAGTGATCGAGAAACATTCCGCCTCGAGGTTTTAGAGTTGACCATTACAACTAGCCTCATTTATGTCCAAGCCACGCCAGGTGCTATTCATTAGACCCTGCGTGATGCTGATTCATAATGGTGTGATTGTAGAAGAAACAGCAAATCCTGCATATCTTTTATCACAAAAGCTTTAAACAGAAAGAGGAGAAAAGGGGAGAACAAGGAGGGGAAGAGAACAAAAGAAAAATGAAATGCAGCACTTTTTTCCTCTGAAGAAGGCTCCGGACATCATGGAATGCGCAATTTATAGGTCCAGAGCCGTCATTTTTGCGTGCTATATTAAATACAAGTCAATAGGTTGTCCAAGATATCCATGAATCCATGAATACTGGCTGACAAAAAAATTTTCCTGGGGTTTGCACCATTCGAGCATGTTACTACTAGACCCCTTGACCTATATGGCTTAAACAGACTGCTGTGTAATTTGAGGATATGCGAAGACCATCTTCACTGAAGGCTATTAAAACCCAGGTCCAACATTGGGTCACAAAACCCAACCCATTTTTTTAAGTTTTTATGTTGAGTTGGGCCGGATTTTTAGACAGGGTGGTTTTAGGTTATGGAGGTTGACCTTTTTCGAACCAATCCTGAAAACCTTTTTTCCAATCGGGGCCAGCCTCATTAGTCAGCTATCGGCACAGCATTTCGAAGCCACTGCGATATTATTTCCGTTGGTTTCGAATCGACAGATCCTGGTGTTTCAAAAAACGTACCCATTGCCCTCGGCTAGTCTACTCCGACACGTCAGTCTGACTGTGATGGAACTGAGAGATCGTCTGTCAGCAGATGATATCGAGCTCTGACCTGATCTCTTGTCGACTCGCAGTCAGAGATCAGGTCAGTCAGGTCCTTAATGTGAAAGTTTGATTGCTTGGTCAGTCAGAATCCACGAAGATACCTCTTGCTTCTCGGCAGGGTGTGGAATCGACTTCTTGGCTAGGTTTAGAGAGTGAATTCCTGCCTAGACACAGGTATCTCCCGCAAATTCATTCATAGAATAGTGAGAAATTATGTCCGCGAGAGGCGAATTTCGCGAAGCATTGCTTCCGCACCCCACCTACCTACTCGCGCGGTTTGCACTCATCCTCATCCAACTCATCCAACTGTAAGGGCGAATTTATAGTCGACAAAGTTTGTCGAAGATATATGCGCCCTATACGTATATATAACGTCTTTTGATGTTATAATTTTTTCTGAAATTTCGAAAAAGAACTGCAGTTTCATGATTCATATGAATTTTTATATAAATCAAAACCTAATTCAACCCAGCCCAACCAGCCCTTTTTCCATACAGGTTCAACATGGTGGAGAAGTAGAAAGCGAATGGTTTTTTTCAGAACAGGCTCACTTTTTCGCTTCATCCAATGCTAACGCCCCGCAAGGAGTAGCAGCTTCATCAATAATAAAAATATCAAAGCGCCCATTGTTGAAAAAAGGACCGAAACTGCTCCGTGAATTTGGTATCGTTTAGTATTTCCCCACAGATCATCGTCACTCGGGCCAACAGCAGTAACTGCCCAGTAGCACCAAATCTTCTAAAAAATGTTTCTTTCTTTCTCCACATATGGCTCGAAAACACGAGTGGTGGCTCAGAGTTTTTCATCATTAATTCAAGATATACATTTTGTAATCCTGGCTTCGACGGAGCTTTGGCCCGAGGCATTGATTTATGCCAAATACCACGTATCCGCAATATCGTAACGCTGTGTCCATTCGTTGTCAATGATTCTGCGAAAGGGTATATGCTATCTATGTGGCTGGAGTCGTCAAACAGGGGAAAAACAGTATGTTCGCCGTTCGGGCATTCTCTATGACAAAATCCAAGAGGAGGAATGAGAGAAACAATCCTCCAGTGATACAGCGATGCTGAGTTTCCATACCATCATTCGATAGTTGGCCTAAGCTGAAATCACCCTGACCTGAAGTTCAAGTTATCAATCCGCAGGTTTTGGACTGTGTTTTCTTTGGGAATGAACATACACGCGGCCTATGCCGTAACGTGGGGGCGTGTTTATTCTGCAAGAAAACGGGTTATACTCAGGTGCTTCAGCGAATACTGTACTGTCCTTTCGCTATTCTGCACCCCTAACGCCTCTAGAAACAGTGAAACACGTTGTGAACTGTCGCTGTTACCCATCCCACGTTTCCCTG
This sequence comes from Mesodorylaimus sp. YZB2_4, assembly GCA_030248295.1. NCBI lineage: Eukaryota > Metazoa > Nematoda > Enoplea > Dorylaimida > Dorylaimidae > Mesodorylaimus > Mesodorylaimus sp. YZB2_4. The sequence goes on from JASANH010001343.1 coordinate 3,958, forward strand.
CGCTACAGGATTTTCTGAATAATGTACAGTACACTCCCAAAACTATGGAAGGCAAGTTTTTTAAGTTCACGAAGGATGACGTTACAAAATACTCATTAAGCATGCTTGGTGGCCATTCTCAGCTTTGTTAGAGTGCCGTATTTCCTCGAAATTTTCCCCGGGGAAGAAATTTTTTCGAATTGGTCCCAGACGTGAAAGAATTACCAGAGAAGGGGGGAATAAAGCTCAAATCTTTTCAGATGTTATAATAGAAAGATAGACAGCCCGAAGCTCAGCAACAAGTGCTGCTAACTTCGTTTATTTCAATACTTTCCTCCCCTTATTTATGCTACTCATAACCGAATTCAACCAGTATGCACGATATCTTCGTCGTCAACCTTATCTTCATCATGTGAGCTAATCTGAGCTAGCTAACTCGAAAATGATACATAACTTATTCCATATGCTTATAAAACTAATTATTTTACTATTCATATAAGACAGTACCTATATTTATTCACCTTGCGGCCAGAAACAATCAATATAAAATACACGAACTTCTAAGTGATTCGATCAATCCTGACCGCAACAGATTTCGATTAATCGTAATTTTGCCCCTTGCTCGCCTGCTTTGCGTAAGTATCCCGCCTGCACCAGCAGACATCTGATGTGCAGTTGCAAAATTGACATTAATTAATTTCGCTCTCGCTTCCACATTCTCAAACCAATAGCGAAAACCGAAAGCGAAATTCGGATGGGGAGATTTCTCGCCATGTTGGAAGAAAAAGTCAAAAACCAAATTTCGTACGTTAAGTTTTATTCTGATTTTGAGTGTTTTGACCAATGATACCACTGGCTGTGTAAGCGTTGCTTATTCACAGCCAGAAATTGCGTGATTTTACTTCCTGGCAACCAACGCTTCTCGCGTAAGTGCTCCGCAACTCGCTCGCCACGTAGTGACCTAATAGCGCAATCTGCTGCTGGGCCAAGAAGCCAGAATTCGCCGTTTAGTCGCTCTAAAGGTTGATTGTTTCGCCAGCTTTCGAGCATGTCTGAAGCATGGGCATATTTCGACAAGCTTTCTACTAAGCCATCGAGTACGCGATACATATCTTGCCAAAAAGTCTTCAGTGTTGGAAAGGGGGGATCTATGAAAGAACTTCGGGAATCATTTACATTCACATTTAATTGCTATTTCTGCGGGAATCGGTGACATTTCAACGGCTGAGAGTGTTCTGCACATGCACTAGTGCAATTGCACTTGAAAATTGTAACCCAATTACCACCCCTCACCCTGACAGGGGCCGAAGTAGCCCTGACCATATGAGATGGAACTGTGCTGGAATGTCTGTATCTGTATTTGTATCTGTATATTTCTGCAGCCAAAGACAAGCTGTCCATACTAGGGCGCAGCACACAAAAATAGAAATGAATATAAGTCTAAAGGCCACTGTCAATTAAAACAAAGATTGGAAACGAATCGCTTAAAAGTATCATACGGACTATTTGCTATATCAAACGGTAAATCATTCCACAGTTTTATGGCTGACACTTCGAAAGCCTGCGAGTATGTTGCAGTTCTCCCAGCAGGGGTTTCAAGATGGTGAGGAGCCGTTGTGCGTTCACTCTGCGATGTTAGCGTGCGTCTGCGTGCATGATCGCGGGTGATAGTGTAATGCTGCATACTTCTGAGAAGGCGTGTGCGTGCTTTCATGCTAGTGAGAACGTTAGTTGACTGTCACCGAGAGTAGTTGTGTACGTGCGTATTTGGAATATTTGTGTGGTCAATGACCGAGTATGGCTTAACGTAGTCTATGCACAGTCGGTTAGTTCGGTTCCAGGTGGTGAGTCCTGTAAGAAAATTCGACGACGTTTTAGCATGTACATTCTCAAAGGAACGGGCGCAAAATAACCCAAAATCCTAATAACGATGAAGGTGACTAAATACAGCCATCAATAGGCAGTTCCGCAGCCGCAAATTACTGTAGTCTACGTTCTTACTAGACTCTCTACGTGACTCCAAATCTCGCAACCTTCCCACAATGATTACACTTCACCGCAACCATATACAGCGGAGTTAACGTGCAGCGACTTGACTAATAACCGTGAGAGTGCCATCGTACAATTCACGCGGCACAGGCGAAAGTGCAAGGTCATATACATAGTGATAATGCGCTGTGTCACGAATTTTCACGTGGTTACGATCTATACATCAGCCGTGGTATGGGGCGAGAGGCTCTCAAACCCAGCCTTCTCCGAGGCACGGTTGAAAGGTTAGCCCATGGGGTCAACCAACATCGTGGAGTAACAACTAACACGCACCTTTGCCAGGCATGCATCCTGGACGGACCCTAGTCGGATGGACATGTAAGCAATCGACAAAAAGTGGATCAGGTTGTCAGTGATGAAACAACTGCATGCTCAATGGGTTTTAAAAGCTCTCGATAGCTTCTGGTGGCCGCAGATTGAGAAAAGACTGATATCTTCAGTGGAGTCAAAGATGCTGATCCAGCGCATTACTACAATGATGAGGTGACTAATGTCCGCATTCTTTAATAAGGTGGTTCGATACGTTTATGGAAACTGATGTGGGTTGAAGTTCAAATCAAAGTTATGAGGGTGGCTAGAAATAAGGTAAAACCATGAACCTGTGTTCTACCTGAAAATCCATGTTTTCTACATAAAAATTTTGCGAAAGGAAATTTTCGCGGTCCAAGCCGCCCGCGAAAACCGCGATATTAAAGTTACCGCGAAATCAAAGTGATTTACAGTTCGTTTCTACCTTGGGTCACAAAACAGCGCTTTGCCAGTAAGGCGCCAGCGAGTCGCGGGCGTAGTGCGATCCCCTGACCGAAAGGAGAGCCACTCTGCAATATGCAGAGTGGCGCCAGGTAAGCTAGAAGTAGTCTAGAATGACGCTGATTCTGATCGTGAGAGACAAAAGGAAAGAGCTCTCTAATCGACTTCGGATGAAATAATGTGCATAGACTGGAAAGCCAGTTAAAGAAATGCAGGAACGTGCGGTGAAGCAAACAGGGTGGGCGCGCAGCCCCGTAAGTAACACGCAAATCCTATTCTGCCCATTCAAACTAGGCCATCAAACAATTCTGTGCCATAATTTCTATCCCCCTCCTTATGACCGTGGGTGTTCTCGATTTGCTTCTCTGAATTTTGTAACATGATTGCAAATTTGATTGTGTTATGAAATTTCGTTTTGAGGAGCGTTGAGGCAATGACTGGATTCTTCGATCTGCCTGCCGGATAATGGCAGACTGCTATTTGACTGTCAGAGAAGGTAAGCACCTGCCTGTCTTTAAAATTTTTGCATTCACACAGAGTTTATGCTCATTCGTCGGTTTGTTTTTCTTACGCATGAGGCCCTCAGAGTTTTATCTTGTGGAATCCTGTTCGCTAGCCAATTTTTCACGTTTTCTCTTCCTCCTGCTGATCAAGATAAAAGCAAGGGCCTTGTGCAAAATTATTCCCTAGCCCCTACCACAAGAGGAGGATAGTTGAAAAGTATTCTTGCTTTTTTGCTGCGATAAATGAGGCCAGTCGTCTTTGAGTTAGGAACCAAGAAAGTGATAACGCAAAATAAGGATATCACTAATGGGCGAGCAAAGTCAATGGCGGCAAACTTATCTTCCCTTGGAGATTTGGACTTAAAATGGCTCGTTTTATCAAAGCTATTGTACAGTCGTCTACATCGAGTCGCGATAACGAGGTATAACGTCACAGTCTCAATGGTCGCCATTTTCGAGTCACTCTCCGCCATATCTAGGCCATTTCGGAAAAGCACCAGCCAGTCACTTAGGGTTTTTCACATTTGGCGGATCGGCTCAGTTTGTCCGTTAAACTAGGAGAAAAATACGAGGCCTTTCTATGTTTATTTGATTGTTCAATTCTCGCTCAAGCTCCGGCCCATTAGGATTCGATTGCCTAATGTAGTTGGCATCGTCGCCAATTTGATAGGTAAGAAAAGTTTACAAGAAATGAGTGGGTGCCATTGGATTTTACTTTTCGTGACCTTGCCACAGATAAGAAAAACTGATTTCTTGATTAATTGGAATGCACACTCAAACAGTCTCCCGCGTGATAGTGATAGGCGAACTTGTCTCAACTTAAACTAATTCTGGTCCATAGGCCTGCTCCAGGTCCGAGATTGGGTCCCAAAACCCAATCCTTTTTTGGGGTTTTTGGGTATAGCAGGTTCAGTTGTTTGGAGAGGCTGTTTAGCGAAGAATGATAACTTACAAATCGTTTGCCACTTGAGGTCGCTAGGGGTACTGCAGAATGGTTTCGTTCTCAGACTGGTTTGATCGACTTTATTGACTTTGTTTACTTTGTATGTTTCTTAACCCATAAGTGCGCTCCCACCGTTTGGTTAAGAATAAAACATGATGATGATGATGATGATTTTGTGGAAATCCCTAGGAAGCTCCAGTGCTGGGGTCAAGAAGCTGACGAGATCAAGAACGCTACAGTGCGGCTGTGGCTTCCGACGCACTCTTTTGAAAGGACAATTGCGTTCAAGTGCCACATCATCCATGTGGCACTTGTGCACACTTGTGGTCCAAAATGTGCACATGGACCAATTTTTTGGAGAAGGTTGGGTCATTCTGATGTTTACTGCACGGGGAAGGTGGGGGTGAATTGTGAGTCGAAAGGGAGGGGAAGGCGCTGTCATAGTTGGTTTCCAAAGGATTACGTAACGTTGATTTCTCAATTGCTTCTTGTAATTTTGATGTTTTTTTGCGTTAGCATGTCTTTTTTGATTTTGCGCGACAAAAATTTGAGACCCAGTGATTACTATGTGCACGAAAATCAAACGAGTTTGTCACGTAGGCACGAAACAATCGAGCTCGCCCTTAAAGTAATTGACTCAGCTAGTGAAACAACCAAACACGGGCACACCATTCGTTGATTCAGAGGACTGCAACAACACGATGAACCCAGCCAGTTATAATAAGTATGTATCAGGCAACTTTTTGGATGATAGGTTGGATTGGATGATAGGGAAAGTCAAGGAACATTTAAGAGCACTGTTGTAAATATCCACCCTTTCTCCAATCTTCCATCCAAGTACGCATCGCAACATACCTGACCGCCAGGCATACAAGGAATCCTTCAACCACGCCAAGCCAGACATAACCGTATTCATAGCGCAAAATGGCCTTCGTTGGTCCTATGCGCGTCCATCACAAATAACTGCTGAGTACAAGACTGCCTGCATAAAATACGCTGCATAGAACCTGTAAAAAAGGACAGGAAAATGCATGACACTGAGAACGGCTAGTCAAACACATTCTTCACCCTTTTCGGAACAAACAAAAACCTACCACAGTCTATGACACGGCCCTCAATATCATGCATAATAATCATAGATCTGTTTCCACTAGGTACTGAACAAGTACGCTGCGTGTTCACTCCTTTTACATCGATTTAATTTCCAGTTCTAATCGGTTCATTTTCAGCTTCAAATAAGCTATCTGGATTTCAGCCAACTCATTTTGGAGTTTTATGTGATGTTTCCTCTCTTCCTCGGAATCAGTGTCGGCCATTCGAGAGGCAACTCCAGATGTAGATGGAGAACGTGAAGCAGATCCACTCGTCGATCGGCAACCTCGAGCACTGCTGCTAGAAAATTTTCAAGACTCGGCCGAGGACGATGGGACTGCAACTTGACTCTGCGGATAAATTGGGCGAACAACCTGTGATTCCAAATCGATGTCATTGCTGCCTGCTGATGCCGATGTTTCGCGAATCTCAAATCGCGGCGAGTCTGAGGTCGAAGATGCCGATGGTGAAGCAAAACGGAACGTTTTTGCTGGCGGCGCACCAGTCGATGGTCGATGGACACTGTTTGGTGATGCTGACGGTATTGGCCACGACTTTCGACGATAATCCGATGACGAAAATTCACGTAACTCTTTATCCTCGCCCTCATTATCGCTCGAACTTTAAGATAAAGGGCCATGATCCAAATTATCCCATTGTTCTTGAACAGGTAATCCGATCATTCCCAGGGACTCACAGCCGGAAATATCAAATACGGCCAAATCGACCTGAAACCCAATATAATTAGTTAACCAATTAATTCTAAATCACTCACTGAAATCTAGTTGACTAAATTTAAATTTATTGACTTTAGAGTGAACTAACTGTTAAATTAACATGAATTTGGTCAATTTGAAGCTCGCGTTATCAAGTTTAAAATTAATTTATTTTACGATAAAACTGAATAAATTGATACGACTGTGATTTTATGAAAAGCGAGCCGTAGCCTTACGTCGAAATAAGATTTTTTGACACCGCCTCTTCCCCCCGTCTTGTTATTTCCGTCCAACTTTTCCTTTGCCGTTTTCGTCCAGTTTTTCCACATCGTATCGCGAAGGTATTTTCCAACCTTATCGGCAGGAACTGCCTCAAAAGCGTAGTGGCGACGGCATTTTTTGATTATTTCCTTGCATTTCTTGGCTTTAACGTCGTTTGTGACAGTATTGGTGAATTTTAAAAAAAAACCGTCTTCACTTCCTAGAATCATACGTAAAATGATCAGTTTCTGATCAGTCGAGAAGGGCATTTCCACAATATGAAATTAATCATAATCCCCACTTGCTTCGGTCTCCAATAATCATCCTGAAACTGTTGTTTGGAAGTTTCAAATTCCTCATTACGATGCCGACGCAAAAAATTTCCAGACAATGTTCTTTCTTCACAAAAAGATTTCTTTCCTCTGTCTGTACTGACAGCGAAATTCTCAGAAGCTAGAACGCTGTGCACATCTTTTACTTTTTGAATTCTCGATTGACGCGACGCACAGATGCTTTCCGACTGCAGCGAAACGGCACAATGGTGCCATTGTGCCGTGCTAGCTCTTATCAGTTTGATCTAGCTGCGTTCCGCTGCCTTTAGAGTATCTTACGAAGAAAAATCGAATGCGCACCATCTATACCCAATCATGCAATTAAATAACGTGGGGGGAAACCAAAAAAGGCGAATTAATGGATCGCACTCCAAAAACCATGAAACTGCTGAACTGCAGTAGGATATGAAATCAAGCAAAATTCTTAAACACGCGCAGTGTGTGCAGGACATGACTGCTCACATTAACAGACTGTGGGCTTTCGTGCAAGCAGGGACGACCCCAGCTAGAGAATTACGAAAAATGCGTGCGGCGTGGGTGTGCTGGGAAACAAAATTATTTAGCTTTATCCATACTATCAGTTCATACTCTCCTGACAAACTCTTCGTACATATTTTAATCATTTCCGTTTCTGAATATGACATCATGTAATCCAACATGGTGCATAAAGCAAGTGCTTCAAGATTTCTGGCTCGAGAGGTAAGAATAAAACTGTAGGAAGAATAGAAAGTACGTAATATGTCTTAATTGCCATACTTTAACATCAACCGCATTAAAATCAAACCCCCTTAAAAATCGCAAGTTCGTTGCCCCTAACGTCTATGTAAAGAAAAGTAGTCTATGCGAGTCATGTTTATCGGGCGAAGAACTGCGTTTAGTGTGAAATACTAAACATCTATGGTAGCTGGACTGTTGTGGTGAAAAAAATAAGAAAAGAATCGACAAAGTAAATCATTCTCAGGTCGCGTATCCCAGCGCGCATTAAAGGTATCGTTCATTGTGGATCGACCAGTTTCAGTTTTTGATGATTTTGGTGGTCATGGGGGAAAGAACCACGGCGAATCTAACAAAATCAATCATTTTATCGATATAAAGCCCCTAATTGACCAGCGGTCATTCTTTTCACAAATCCGAGTCCCGATTCTTATTGCAATGCGGAATCGAATTGGGCCAGTGTGCGCAGCGAAACGTAGGCAGCTCGACTGTCTTTTTTTGAAGTGACTGATGGATTGACGTAAGTTACGAGGAGCAATTGGTTTTTGTATTTCACACATATCGATTTTCGCTCCAAATTTCCTTCCAAGTTTTTGAAATACTATTGACGCTGTAAAAAAAGGAGGTCGATGCTAACGAAAATTTTGGAAGGGATCAAGATAGCGAACGGCAATCATTATGCGCTGAAAAAGCTTATCGGTTCTAGCCTTCAAATGAAAATAAACGCTTACGGCAACTGTTGGATGAGAGGAAAAGACAGTTGGCTGCGAAGCACAGGTGAATGACTAAGTCTGCTTTTTTGTTCCCTTCGCCAGGTTCCTCGATTATACATAAAGTTAGTTTTCCTATCATACTGTAGGACGAACAATGTACTCCGTGCAAGAATCGATGACGATCGTCTTGCAAATCTATCCTGGTGCTCATGCAAGCCCGACGGAGCAGGCGATCATGGTTGCACAGCAGAGCATAGATTTCCAAAATCTTGTTTTTGTTGCAAGGAGGCAGCCGCTTCTGGTACCCAGTACGGAATGGCATACCATGCTCGAATGGGTCAGAGCAAATGCATCGTCAATGCGGATGGGTTTCACGAACGTGGCTTAGCACCGCTGGTAAGAGGCCTCGAAACTTTTACTTATTTTTTATTATTTCTGACCTTCTACATTCCCACCTTGCTCATGTCTTGATAAAATGGCGAACTTCATAATTTCAGAAAATTTAAGGGTGGGCTGAAGCACTTTAAGAGCAAAAAGGATTGTCTATGCCTGAAGGAGGATTTGAAAATCGGTGAGCCTATAGCTTTGATTTATATGTCGAACAGAAGGCACAGTGATTCTTTTTTGCCAGCGAGCTGCGTTATGCTGCATATCGCAGTATCACATTTTGGTTGCACGGCTCGTTAAGACATTAACGCCGGGTGCCCCTTTGTTCGTGCATTGTGAAAGCAGTTCTAAAGGTGAGGCCTCGACGAAACCATCTTGCCTAGGCAGCCCCCCTGTTGCTGATGCTTTTTTCGCTTATGTTATTTCTTGTAGGCTTGGCCGAATCCTTTCAATGCGCTGTACAAGGATTACGAGATCGCTGATGAGGAAGAGCTCATGATCAGTAGTGATGACGAGGACTGACAAAGCGAACTCTGTTTTCCATTGTGATGATATGAGAAGGAAGAATTTTGTAACATTCCAACGGACCCTTTTGCACCAAGCCGCATCTCTACAATAAACAAATCAATTCACCAAATAAAGTAATAATATTAAAAATATTTCAGCATGTTTTTGAGCTTACTAGAAGTCAGTCTCCACAACCTCGTCATCAACTCCTCCGCGACGACGGCGATAGTCGCGTTCTAGCATTGTCAGACGGTTTGGACGCTCAAAAGCGGATACCAATGGTTTTTCAGGAACGATTGAGCGCGTCTGCGACAACCTTTTTCACCCATGATTCGCTAATAGCAAGCGAGAAAGCGAGATCGATTAAGCTTTGAGACCATCGATATGAGTGCGGCGGGGTCGTCTTTTTCAAGCGCCATTCATTTGCTGAAGGTGGCACAGCAAGGTAGAACAAGCTAGTTCCATCCAAAGTGAGAGGAGGAGCTCGATTATAGTTCTCTTCCCAGCCAGTTTCGTACGAACGGAGAATGTGCAATCGCTAAAGTGGAGCCTCTTTGGAACATATTTCAACAAGACCGCATGATAAATTTCGAGTGGCGACGTGACAAGAAAATGACGACAACGTAGATTGCGTCGCTGAAGGTCCTTGTCGTTGACCAATCCTAGAAAAGCTTGATAGGCCGGCGAGCCCCGAAGCAAGAATGAAGCTAGATTGACAGCGTACTCGGTGAGGTGTTCGCAGCAATGAATCTTGGTGAACGCGGTATCCCTTTCCCATTCATGGACGTCAAAGAAATGATAAGCGATACTACGCCATCGTTCGAGCAACCAGTCCCCATCGCCTTTGCATGTCTTCATGGCCGTCCACAAAAAATTGGTTATTGACTTGCTCCAATAACCGACTTCACGATTTGCCGCCCAACACGCCAAATCGTTCAGCCTCTTTACCGCTTTCAGAAGGTGCCATGGGTCTCCATCATGGCGAATCGAAAGAATGGCTTGGCTCATCATCTTTATAACGGCGCGGTTGCCGTCTGTTACGATCGCAGCTGCGCGAATTGGAGGTGGTAAGTTGAAATCGTTGTCAGCTGGTAGATGAGCCAATGCAGTGGCAACTTGCTCATCGTCTCCTCCAAACAAAGCTACCATCGCATTCATGTCGAAGCTCCTTGGATCGCAGGGGTGGACGAGCGAGTTGAGCACTGTCCTCGTTCCTACACTTTGCATGGCGCTACTAGAGGACACATCATTGTCGTGTTTCTTCCTCCAATAGCAGGCAACGATGCGCATTCGGTCCAGGTCGAGAGCAGTGACTAAGCCATAGGTTGCTGAGAAGCCAGGGCGACTAAAGCGGCCATCCATCGCCAGCCTCAACGATGCATTTGGATCAGCAGTTTGCTCCAATCTGATCTCTTGAAACAATTTTTCCTCGCGCTCAACGTAAGCCTTATCGATGGCGTCGCACAGATATGTTTTGCAATAGGCGTAAACGGTTCCTCGGCACATGATTTGGAAATTCATGTCTGCAGAGATTCCAGCGAGGTCCTTATACGTGTTTCCTGCCATCAAAGTCGCTGCCATATCCATAAAATTTCCCCGATGAATTAATAGTGTTTCTGTTGGTGGAAATGACCGCCACAACTGCGTTTCGCACCGGTGGCAATGCTGCTCAGCGCGTATGTCCACGCCTGACAAGAAAATCAAAGTTTCAAAATCGCATAGTTCACCACACTTCATGCATCGCTGAAGCAAGACTCGCAGCTGGCTCTCAGTGACCAAGAATATTCGAGATTGATCTGGCTTCAAACGATTTCTAGCAGTCTGTTTTTCCTAGAAACGTCGGCGCTTGAAAGTCGTTTCGAGCATGAATGATTCATCGCTATCCATAAAGGCCATTGAGCGAGCGCAGAAACGGACGAAATACTTTCCTGAAGCCCCAAACCAATTGTTATACTTCATAGTCGATAGGCAAAACGAGCTCATTAACATGTACTTACGATGGAACTGTTCAACTGCGATAGTTGTATTGATGCATCTGGAACCAACCCACGATCTGGTATCGATGTTGGAGATCCTTGAGCGTCTGAATCAGATTGCAATGGTCGAGAAGATTTACCAACGGGAGTTGGTACTGGCACCTATAATATTTTTCTTTGCCCACTGACACATGCATTTTGGACCTACATAGAAGCAGGCAGTTCAAAGTAGCCCCAGAATCACTCCCCCCTGGGAAGTAGTCCCAGGAGCACTCGTAATCAGATAATCTGCCCACCTCAAAACGGTCATGGCCTTATTAAAGCCAAGTAACGGCAATGCTGGGGGCACGGACGGAGCCGTTTTCCGAGAATAGCTCCGCTGATGAGGGTCCACTTTTCCCAGGATTTTTGCTTATGGGCCCCAGAAAATAACTGCCTGCCGCACCAAGCGCGGGCGCACGCATTGTGGGAGTGAAGTACTGTAGAAGAGTGCCGATAAGACTCCATAAGGTACTGTACAGCAAAGATTGGAAAAGACGATGGTCTGACATAGACCCGCGCCTAGAACCAATATCCTCTCCTCACACTTTCTGTGAATCAAAAACTTACCTTGCATGGAAAATTGGGGCCCAATCTGGTCGGAACAGCACCTTTCGTGAGAGTAATAGAGTTCTTGTGCTCGACCAGGTACTGATCTTCGAAATGCAATATGCAAACCACAGGGTCCTTGCTTAGTTGAACCGCATGCACGCTTCCGCATGCAGATTTCTTAGCCAAGTTTTCCGCCGCTTGTCGTCCTTTGGCAATCAAAATAAAGCTGTTCAAGGACCTTTATTTTTCCCAACATTGCAGTACCGAACTGAATACCTTTGCAGCATATTGAACGTAAAAAATATACGCAATGTAAACGAAAACAATAAATCAAACAATCGTACTTTTTACTTTTAAAAGTTAGTATAATAAACAAACTTGATCAATACCGGTGAAAAAACGTACGCAGGGGGCTGGACAGTCGAGCTGCCTACCTTCCGCTGCGCACACTGGCCTAATTCGATTTTGCATTGCAATAAGAATCGGGGCTCGGATTTGTAAAAAGAGTAACCGCTGGTCAATTAGGCTCTATATCAATCAAAATGATTGATTTTGTTAGATTCGCCGTGGCTCTTTCCCTCAAGACCATCAAAATCATCGAACACTGAAACTGGTCGCTCCACAGTGAACGATACCTCTAGGACAGGAGAGGACACTGGGTAGAAACTCAAAAGCGATTCCATGCTTGACCAGAGTGCTGTAAGGCCCATTTAAATGAAGGCCAAGTTTCCGAGGTCTCTTTTCGCTTGATATGCATACATTTAATAGCCAGGCCTCACGTTTCTTCGTTCGAAGTAATGCAGAGCTGAAAGAATTTGGTTCGACAAACAACTCACTCCACTAGTAATCCCTCTTCACGGTAAGTTTCCTAGAATCAGTCTCTTTATCAAATGCGCCAGCCTCAACAGACACATCGCAAGGGCCTAGTTCACACGGAATCTTGATTTTCGCATTTTGTGACACTGAAAACCTAGAGATGAATGCATAAAAAAAAGAGACAGTGAATCTGAAAAAATTAAAAATTTTAGAAAACTCCCAAAAAAGATTTCGTTTGCACGCGAATCATGATGTACGCACGCGCTCATGATCAGCACGCGGCTCATGATCAGCGAGTCACCGCCTTCATCATATTCGTAATTAGCGCACTACATTACTCAGTTTTAATAAAAAAAAAGCCAAATTTTCATAGTCCGAATAAGCCATATTTAAATAATGGAAACGAAATATGGGCAAGGGAAAATGGGTGTTTGGCAGAAAAGAGGGCGGCTGGCTGGCAGCCATTAGAGCGTGGGCACTTGCCGAATTGAATCTTTGTAACTTCAGACAAATCCCATAAAAATGAAGCAGTGTTGGTAAAGAGGAGCATTCCTCGTTAAACCTGGCATTTCGCACTCACTGACAAAAAAATTCGCATTTTACATCTGAAGAAGTTTTTTACACTGCAAATTTTTTTTGTTGGAGCAGCGCAAGAAAATCTCAGCATAATAAATGTGGGAGTTTTTAGAAAATCTGCTTGATATACGTTCGACGTTTTGTTGAACTCATTTAGCGTGTACATAAATTTTCTATAGTCAAAGACTCGATACCTTTTTTGATTGATGTCCAGTCTGCGAATGTAGGTCGCGCATATACGTACATGAAATTCTTCAAGAGACTGGCGCCACCAAGGATGATGCTGTCGAATCGCCCCCAGGCAAATATTTCCGCATTCCAAGAGCACTGAATTCTTTTCAGGTGAATCATTTCGCTTAGCGCAGCACTCGTTTAAACTTACTGTATCCGCACTAGAAATGAGAAACCACAACAAAAATTTTTGTTTTTTTTTTGTTAAAAAAAGTGTCGGAGAATGTGTTTTGTCATCATTTGAATATGAATACACTGGAAGTGTGTCATCTTGCAGCAATTAAGATTAAAAAATGTGATGCAACTTTGCTTTTTTTTCTAGAACAGAACCTGTAACAAAAATATCCTGTCTAATAGTTTTTAATTGCATTTCGAAAGTAACCTTTATACAGATAGAGTCAGCTGTGGTCAGCTCTTCAAGTCGCCCACATTCCAAAGTCGCCTGAGCCTGAGCCGACCTTATCACACAATGGACAACGCGTGCATGCAACTGATAACACAATTACCAGTTGCATCCAATATATAGATTCCAGTCCATATCGATAGATATAAAAACAGATAAAAGCTTTAAAAAATTTATAATCAACCTCCCTGATTTATCTCATTCACCTCTTTGTTTAAAAAAAACTAAATGGACCTCTCCACATTAATAAATCTTTCAGATGATGGTGAGTTTTTGTGAAAAGTGTGATAAGGTGAGTTCCTAGGTGCACTAATTTTCGCAGTCAGTGTGAAGCAGACTCGCGAGGTGATGCCTCACTTATGGAGCACTTCATGTTCAGTTTATGTCAGATGCTACAACAGATTTCCAACAATTTTAACAAACAATCTTAAAAAGATACCTCGTCATTTTTTTGATTTACTTCTTGATAGGTGGTCTACCTTCTAGAGTGAGTATAAAGCGTACACGCGAGAATGTAGTTGCTCAGATGACGATTTTACTTGGTTCCTCACTGATCAATCATCGCATTTTCATTTTAGATCAGATTTTACCTCCAACATCTACTCATACTTAATTGCTCTCACCTAGGCCATGACAAATTTAAGAAAGGTGCGTTGCAATAGGTGAAAACCCATAGGTTAATAATGCGGCAACTATTTCATAAAAAGCAGGTGGTCTGTGGCTTCTTGCCTTACTTTTCCAAAAAACTTTGGATGATCCCACATGGATAAAATCCAGTGAATATTCGATGCCAAATAAAATTAAATAATTGCTGGAAAATAATAAAGTCGTAGTCAGAAACTTTTATCTTACGCACGCTGTCTTTAAAGACCTTCAACCCGAAGAATCTTTCTCCCTACAGCCAGATTCCATGCTAGTAGATGCTTTAAAACTCGTTGGAAATAAAACTCTGTTTAGCAATGTTTAGCAGGGGCTGCCAACTAAATTTATCGATAAGGTAGGCCAGATTACATGGCTCATTCAATTTTTCTGTCTAATCCTTTTATCGGACTGAAATTTCAAAAATTTCCACTTCGAAGTTGCAATGGCATATTGCCGCAGTCACTGTTTGAGTCGCTTTACAGCCAACAGTATTGTGTTCAGATCTAAACAGGAGAGGTCCATCAATTTTCAGCTCCTTCAATTATTTGCCCCTGATTAAGTTGAAGGTGGCCTCATATGTTTTCAAAATAATAAGGCCCCATTAATTTTTGCTTTAAGTCCAGCAATGGAAGATCATACATATGCTGGATGGTCGAATAGATATGATGGATGGACAATTAAAGCAAAGTGAACTTTAATGTTTCGGCTTGACGTTTCTAACCTTTATCTGAGTGACATGTGGTATGCTTTATCTATGTGAAGCTGCATTGTTGTAATGCTGTATGTAATCCTGGATCTTCCGATGTGCAGCGATAAATCTAAAAATCACAGTACCCGCAAACGTTTTAAAAAGTCCTGAAAAGTCGATTCTGATATATTCGTTCCCGTGCCTCGCATGATTATTGTAAGCGAGAAAGTTTCCTTGCGTCGTGAAGAATTTGAAACATTTGGGGACAATGAGCTTTCTTTTTAAAATTGTTTGTTAAAGTTGTTGGGGATCTGTTGTAGCATCTGACATAAACTGGACAAAGAAGTGCTCCATAAGTGAGGCATCCCCTAGCGAGTCTGCTTTTTAATTCGATTTAACTTTTTTTTCAAACACAGAGGTGAATGAGATAAATCAAGGAAGTTGATGAATAATTTTTTAGCGCTTCTATCTGTTGGCTTTTATATCCATCGATATAGACTGGAATTTAAGGATTGGATGCAACCTGGGACTGAAGTCTATAGACTAGATGGAGAATCTACGGCTAACAAGAACCGCAGTTCTGCGCCACAAGGATAACAAAAATATTTAGCCTGCTGGTGGTCTTTGTGTGAGAGTTCACTTTTCCAAGCATTTAAAAATTAATAGGCCTGAGCCTTGCGATTACTCCCTCGAAAGAATAACCCCCGATATGAGAGCTCTCAGAAAAACTACTCTTCATCTGTAGCTTCAGTGGTCATTGCTGTGGACCTGTCTCCAGTACAGTCTTCCATCATTGTCTTTAGAACAGCGAACCGTCTTTTTTCAATCTTGAGTACGGCGAGGCCTTTCAAGACAGCGAAAATTACGCATGATTATTGGCCATAATTAACGTAGCTCATCGCCATAATTTCGCGCATTATCATTATAATTTTATTCGTTGTAAAGTTATGGATGAGCGAAATTGCGCGTCTGTCTAGCCAAGCCAAAAAAGATACTACCATGCTTGTTAATCGAGGGGGAAATAGCTTGATACTCGTAAGTTTCAAAGGCTAATATGGGAGGTGTATCAGTATGCCTCTGATTGGCGTAACAATGAAAAAAATTATGGTTGCTGCTGCTTCTAAAATAATTATGCTTTCCTGGCTAACGATAAGGATGAAACAATAGCTACCCTTGGTTAGCTATGCCATAAGTTTACTGTAACATAACTTCTAATGGTTAAGTTGAGACTCGCAATCAGCAGATCTGTACACATAAAAGCTGAGGCTTGAAAACTCAAAATCTCTGGATTCCAATCTGTTAATTTTCTTTTGCCGCCGAATACTTTAGCGCGTGAAAAAATCCTGTCCTGAATCTTACCTTATTAACGCGCTCAAAAAAAACCTTCCGGTAATACCCTGACTTTGACTGAGCCCAGAAAAAAATTTTTACCTCGACCCTGATTTTTTTGGGTGGTCAGTCAATTCGGGTTTTGACAGATTTCTGACCCTGACCTTGAGGTCATTTCTAACACTAGTTCGTGGCTTGAAACGGGCAGACACACTAAGTCTTGGATGTATACACTAGTGTCAAAAATACCGCATGCAAGCTATGTTTTGCATATATTCGAATTAGGGTGAACATAAAGAAATTGAAAAAGCGAATCAGCGCAAAAAATTAACAAATATGTGTGCAAGGATCGAGCACATTTTCTCTGTTCACCTTGACGCACGATCAGTGCTGATGGCTTTTGCTCTGGACTTTGACATTTGCTCATAAACCAGAAAATATGAATACGAAACGTACGAGCACAATGATACAAAAAATATAAAAACTTAAACAGTTAGAAAATGGTTAGCTGGCAAAATTTAAAATCACTCCGGTTTTTTTAAAAAAACGGAATCATACATTCCAACGTTATACAGAACGCAAAGTGGACATGCACTGCTGAAAAATTTCATATGCTCTTTTAACTGATAAAGAGAAGGAAATATTTTAAGCATCCTATAAGGGGTATTCTCGACGAATTCAACTTGCCATACTTTTACATCAATGCTCGCCCAATCGAAGCCTTTCAAAACGTCCAGCTCAGCTCCTTGTACGTCCAGTGAAAAATAGTCAATCCTCGTTATGTTTAGCGATCTCAAGACGGTGTTTATTGGGAAATACCACACTTTGGCCCTGGTCTCGCGTTCATACCAGCGCAAGTATGCGTACTCTCTTTCTGCGTAATGTAAGCCTGAAATCGTACTTTGCCCTGTATTAATGGTCAAATCTACTTTCTGGGGCTTCTTCTTCCCCCCCCCCCCCCCAAAATGCATCCATTCAATAGCCAAGCTTTCCGTCGTTTCCTGCCTGCTATCTTGATGTTGACTGGATTCGGCTCGATCAAAAGTCCGCCCCATCCAAAATCTTTCTCCAATGCTAAAGTATTGGAGTCAGTCTCACCATCCAACGCCCCAGCCTCCACAAAAACACCATTGCGTTTTCCGCAAAAAATTCTCTCCAAATTTTTTTGATCTGCAATAAAGCTAAAATCACCTTTATTTGGATTGTCCAGCGCATATGGCTCACAAGGGAACATCGTTAACCGTTAAGTCGAACTTTGAGAAACCAAAAATTGTAATATGTTCCCAGTTGCAAAAGGAAGCTATGTGCAAAATATTAGAGGCGTCTGGCCAACTGGTCAGCAGTGGACAGCGTCTGAAGTCCCAAATTTTTGTGTGTTAACGAAGCTGATCTTCGAGAAAAACACGCAAAGTTCTTTCCAAACTAGATTTTTGGGTTTGGAGTTTCGAGTTTGAGCTTCCAACACTCGGGTTTGGGGTTTTTTGCTGAAATAAGCAAAAATCCAGCAGAATTCGAAAATTTCCCCCTACTCTTCGCGCTGACCAGAACTGACCAGTTGGCCAGACGCCTCTAATATTTTGCACAGAGCTTTCTTTTGCACTCAGAAACATGTCACAATTTTTGGTTTTTCAAAATTCGACTTAACGGTTGGCGATGTTCCCTTGTAAGAAAGCGGAGGCGGCGGAATAAAATAATGTCGAAGAATATGAGCCACGAGACGAGGATCATCATCACACCATTCGCCTTAAAAAAAAAGTCATGACAAGATGAATCGTCTAGTAGAAGGGAGAGCTTCATTGTCATGAAACCGTTATTTTGCATTGGGGAGTACAAAAGCTTACAAGGACTTGTTTTTTTGCACCTAGAAACTAATTGCACTTTTTATGTCGAGTTCAACTTGACTGTTGGCGGAGCTCTTTCGGATCAAGGGGATATAACTTAAGGATGCTCTGATGATTGGGATTGAAAGAACTTTCCTTCTTATATTTTTTAAAGTGAATCATAGCAGCTCCTTTTAAACATTGAGCTTTCAGTGAAAACTGTTTCACCCAACGATAACATAACATAGCAGGAGCTGATAAACCAACGGAATATTGTAAAAAAGTAGCAATGTCTTTCACTGATGAAAAAAGATCTAACGTATCTTTTTTCATTATATCCGCTTAGAGCTTCATAAGCATGGAAAATATGCCTCTTAATCGCGATCAAAAGGATTCGAACCAGCGATCATCCAACCTGTGTTTCGTTCTTCTTTAAGCTTCGACATACACGCCAGGAAGAACTGATAAAAAATGTGGCAATTGCAAAACTGATTACCTTGAATTAGATTTTGTTCAAGTGAATTCAATTTTGACATCAAAGATTTTGTTACAGCATACTGAACAATATGTTTGTTTTCTTTTGAGAACATAACGTTTTCTACAAATAAGTCAGAGCAGAAAGTCAAATGCAGAGCGATTATAATAAGCACATTTGTGTCAAGGACAGCAAACTATATGTAAGTGAAGGGGTTTCTGTCAGACTCAATACATGTCCAATACCTAGTGATCCTTTTCTTGAATAAATTTACCGCAGCTTTGAAAAATATCTTACCAATGTATTTATCGTCGAGGCTGTCCTGCTCAGTTGAAACATAAATTGGAAAATTAGTGACATACAATTTAAAAAGCAGCAAGCAAACAATACCTACGAAAATTGCTATCACAAACTTGTATTTCGATTTCAAAATACTTGGTAACGAAAACATTCTAGGAGCTAGCCGAAAACGCATTTGAGTGACAGTCAAACTCCTGTGTCGCTCGAAAAGTTATGTCGTAAAATGAATCCAGAAAGTGCTTTTCCAATATTTTTGAAGCAGGCGCATCAGATCGAGCGTTTCATACAATACTCCAACAGCGCTCTAAAAAATCGACAGAGTACTCATTTTATACGCCGCCATGGGCTATGTTTGGTGCGTTTTGTAGTGTGCTAGCTTTTCCGCAAGGTAAAAGGTCAGTCCATGGCCACTCCCACCCCCATAAGACAGCTGCGCGCAGGTAATCGACGAATCGTACAGTAAGCGCTGTGACTTGCGAATGTTCGCATTCGCACATTAGGACCCGTCGCTCTTGCGTTTTAGTTAAATGCACAATGGTATCATGAAAATGCAGATTGCGAGAAGATTTCGCAGAAAAACAATTCCAATTTATAAATCTAATTATCGGCGCACTTTAGTTTAATATGTGACCTGGAGTGTTTGTGATTGCACATCCTTCCTCATTCAGAAAAGCGTATTATATATAGATAGCTTTTTATTTAAAAACTAGTTAATCCCTTTTCAGCAAATCACAGGATGCGTGAACTATCTAGTTTTCTCGTTTCATCGATCACATTACGCTTTTCCCGCCTCAGAGTTTTTGGATCAAATTCTTTGGCATCAGATTGTTTGGATGTTGCTTCGAAAGAGCACATAGGGAGGACGCTCAACACGCCTCGAAGTATCTACGTATATATATTGAGTAGATGTATTTCTTACAAAAACAGTGAACTAGAAAAATAAAATTCAACTATGTGGAGCGTTATAGCACCCTAATCTATGCATGCAGATTTGATAATGGAATGTCAATATAAATGAATGTTTTATTGGGACGATAGCGCTGCTATTTTGCTCTTGCGTCCACGCAAAATAAACATAGCTTCAAAGACACGTCAAGTTTTTTTTCTATATAAAGTGGTTCTAAACAAAACCACTCGGATAAATATTCGACAGAGATTGCAGCTAGGGAAAATAGTCAGATGTTAGCATTTTGATTTGATAAGTTTTGTCTTTTTGTTTTAAAACCCCCCGTATTTATGTATCTTTCGAAATTCTCCCACATAAATCACTCTCATGATTCTCTCACAAAAATCTGCAAAAAATCACGCTTTTTTTCAAGAACCAGTCTAGACAAAACTGCTCGAGTGTAATTTGCGAAGTAAGCGCTTTTTAAAGGTGCGATCCTAAGCTATTTCGATTAATGTTCCCAGTCTTCTCTCTTGTCCCTCTAGTACTAACTAAATGAGATTGTTCTCATCCGAAAGTGAAAACGTGGGGCTACGAGTTACCGCTTGAATGAATCCTACATGCGATGGTTACTTTTTTTTGAACCCTCAGCTTTTCTTGCCCATTTGCTTACAAAAAAGCGTTTCAAATCTCAATTAATCGACACAGCGTAAGAGTCGATTTATTATATCACAACGAAAAACTTATCGCCGCCTTGACTCCCTAATTTTCACCCTGAGTCTAAGCCGTCTTTGGACGGCAAAGACGCGCGGGCTCATGACGTAAAGTCCTGGAACAAAAGTATGAAGGCATGCGGGATAAAGTTATAGGAAAAAACTGAGCAACAACTGCACGAACACATCTAATTGAGCATCTTGTTTTACAATCGGGGCCCTCAATGCAAAAAGCACGTAAGCCACATTCACATGTTCCGGAGAAAACACGAATCAAAAAATTCACAGCTGCCGTGAAATATGATATAAAAAATCTTTCGCAATGCAACTTCTTCCTCGAAGAAGCACCAGCCTTCAGAGCCATAGCCTGTAAGGATCGACCAAAGCCACCGTGAAGTGAGCCCATTTTTCTGAGCCCCTGCTCTTGACGACAAATCCGCAAAAGTTTTTCGCGCTGATTCAGAATCCGTCATTAGAAAAATTCTATGTTAAGCCGTTCTTGAGATATTCCAATATAAAGTCGCAGATCGCGTGATTTTTGGTCAAAAATAGGTGGGATACAGAAAACGATCGTTTTCTCAACAACCATTTTCTGAATTCTCATGACCATTGATAAACATCTCTAAAATACGAAAGATGAATGCGATGAAAGTAGATTCCGATGTATATGGTCTTGATCAGGTTTTTATGCTCTTTTAGAAAATCTGCTTTAAATTAAGTTTCCCTTGCTTGTTGTTGAGAAAACTATTGTTTTCTGGACCCCACCCATTTTTGACCAAAATCAGGCGATTTCGATGCGACTTCAGATTGATATACCTCACGAACACATTGACATAAAATTTTTTAAATGATAGATTCGAAATCAGCACGGAAAACTAGTCTAGAGCTATCACTGAAATCGAGGGCTCAGAGAAAAAGGGTTTAGGTGTCAGTCGATCCTCACAGACTACGGCTGTTACAAAACTCTAGCCGTGGTATGAAGGCACTGATCGATGCCCAGAAGAAAAAATCGATTCAGACTTATATTTTAACAAACATGAATCCAATTTAAAAAAAAAACGAAGGTACAGTGAGGGAACACCATCTGAGCATATGCAGGCTAGAAAGAAGCTTGTTTAATGATATAATGCTACAATAATATCTGCGGGTATTCTACGATAACAATATCTACGAAACTAATATTTACATTGAATATTGAATCCACATCTATTCAACAATCTTTTTGTTCATGCTCCAGGATAAATAATCTCTTCCATCTCCTATTGATTCTTTTAATTTTTGGTGGATGCTTATTCAGGACTCCGAGTTCAGAATCACCAACAAAATGTTTTCTTTCAATTCATCGCACACATGTCGAGTCTTCATCATCGCTGGGTACTAAACATTGTATGCGTCGCCCTTACGTCTAGTTTCGACATGTTCAAGCTTTGACGAAATGATACTGTCGCTCCTTGAATGAAATAAGATGCCCAATAACCAGTTTCTTGCTAGCTCACATTGATCCTCTATTTCCTTAGCCACTCTCCCAACCTTCCGACATCAGCTGCAACTTTAAATTGTGAGAAAGATTGCGGGCTTGATGACAGCGAAAAATTTTAGCCCTCCAACCTTCACTTACCATTGGCCTCTAGTGGCAATGCCCTTCACTCATTATAGGCTTGGTTAGCTCTAGAGGCGAGGGCAATAAAGCGCTCTTCGTCCCAATTATCTGGTGGAAGATTGTGACCCGTCTCTACTTGGCTGCTCATTTTACACTTTTTCACAGAATGTTTTATTTTTTATGTTCAAAGTTTTATTTCCCAAGAAAAAAAGTACATTGGCGGCAGGAGTACAGCAAGGTAAAAAAGCTAGAGATGTGAACCGAACAATCACGAATCGAAGCACTGATGAGCAAAAAGGAACATAAAAAAGGAACCGTCTGCCAAACCCGATTCACAGTCCAATCCCCTTTCTGAGCGCACCGGTTATCATCTAGGAGAGGATATATCGTGGGTTACAGCCGAAGCGTTGACTGCAAAAGACAGTGCACTTCACTGCTTCCCATGATCGCATGCACCCGGGATGTTAGCTCAGATTGGTTCAGATGTCAGATCTTCGAGTTCACCATCAGGCCTTACATGTCCATCATGTCAAAAAGTATCCTGAACATATTCTCAAAATTTGGATTATCACGTTGTGAAGCTCTAAACAAGAAAAATTCAGATCGTATGAAAGCAAAAAGTGCATGACTTGATGGAATGACACTCTTCATGCGGCACTTATAAATAAAGATTGTTGTCCATAACAACATTAAATTCACAGGGATATTTTGATTTGGCGCGCCTAAGAGACAATTTGCTTTCGTCAAAAAAGAATCTACTCCTACGCTCTGTAACTTATCTTCTGAATCTGCCCACAATGCGCGTGAGAAAACACAGTAGAAGAAATAATGCTCGAAATCATCAGGTGACTCGTCACACAGAGGACAAGTTTCAGATGGTTTTATTTTCCTTAAGAATAAAAATCGACTTGTGGGAATCAGCCTATGCAAAACTTTCCATTGGAAACTTATGTGCAAGAAGGGTAATTTTAGTCGAGGTAATAGCCGAAAGAAGGGCACTATTTCAGAAATGCCAAGATCTCGTATCCATGAGCGTTCAGAGGTTTGAGGAGAATACACGGAACTAGAGAGTAGGGAATAGAAAATCTTACTACGAGAACCTGATAATGGCTTATAAGAAGAGAAAGTGGGTTGAAAGAAAATAGGAGCAGGGGGAATCAAGTACTAAATATCCTGGATCTGATCAAAATGATCGTGAAACATAATGCGCCAGTGCGCCGGGATGCAGTCTCTAACCTGAGCCCAGCGAAACCAATCAAGGCGGGAACAAAGATTAAAGCGATCCCCAAAAGTATCAAAACATAGAAAAGAACCCTTTGAGTCGAAAAATTGACCAACACAGAAGATACCTGACTCAGCCCATGACGGAAAAAAAACGTCTTTTGCCAATCAAAAGATCCTTGTTATGCCAAATGATAATTCGAGACAATTTGGATACATTTTGGAAAGGACACGGACCTTTGGGAAGGGAAAACCAATTATTTAGGGCAGCTTTATAAAAAATGAGAAAACGAGTTATAGAATATTTCATGTCGAAATTACAGGCCAAGAAAAAGACGCCTCTGAAGGGTTTAAGACGGTTGTTTAGATGGGCTCGCCAGCCAGGAAGATTTGGATCTGCGCAAAACCGAGCTAACCAGGCAATGCGTAGACTGGAAGCATTAAGACGGATATCAATTATTTTGAGGCCGCCCTGAGAAAGAGGAGAGATTGTAGTAACACGTTTAACCTTCGGGGGAGAACGCCAAATAAAAAATTCTGTAGATTTTTGATATGCTTGCAAAATAGACTCACCAGGAACCAAAAACTGAAAAGGATAGGTAAGCTGTGATAAGCATAAGGTTTTAACTACGAGATAACGCCCAATCAGACTGAGACCACGTAGTTTCCACCGATTTAGAAGGCAGTCATAAGTTTCCACTCTTTTTTTGAAATTCAATTTATATTGATTTTCTTCATCACCACAATTTAGCCAAGCTCCCAAGTACTTCACCGCTCCACGTTCAATGCGGCAACCGAGAGCATCCAAAACAGAGGGGTGGTCCTGCTTTATAGGCAAGATTACAGTTTTATTTGGATTAAGAGTCAGTCCAGAAAGTTTGCCGAAGTCTTGGAAAAGTTGAAAACTCCTGAGGATCGATCTGGAGGATCGATGAGTAGTAACGGCATCATCTGCAAGACACAAAATGGGGATTTTTGAGGAAGCAAGACTCAAGGCCGAAGAAGACAATTTAGTTTTGTAAGAAGAGACAAAAACTTGCATACATATAATGAAAAGATAGGCTGATAGAGGATCTACCTGACGACAGCCTCCGCCATACTCGAACGGCTCCGTAAGATCTGAATTGACAATTATTGAACAGCAGATATGTGAATTTAGGAGTCGAACCAAATTTATGAAACTAGGGCAACGTATATGAAATCCCATTCGATACTATCAAAGGCTTTCTCAAAGTCATAAAAAACAATATAACCTTCGCTTCCAGAAATTGAGTGTGAGTCGATTAGATCAGATAAGGTTCTTATATGCTCGCAGATGAATCGTCCCTTCAAATAGGCCAGTTGCTCAGGTGATAAAAGATCAGATATAACCTGCAACAAACGATTTGTTACAGCCTTCGATATAATTTTGTAATCAATATTGAGGAGCGCAATGGGCCTACGAGCTTTTTGAAACTTGAATTTGTCTTCCTGGGGAACAGGTTTACGAATCAACCGGATTACTGACCTGCGCTGTTCGGTGGACAACATACCCAGCTCGAACGAATAATCAGAAGACGCACGGAAGACATCTGAAAAATCGAGCCAAAACTTTTTAAAGAATTCTAATGGGAAGCCATTTAACCCAGGAGATTTATTTCGAGACATTGAGAGCAATGCAGAGAGAAAATCTTGATCAGAAAGAGCAGAGGAAAGCAGTAAACGCTGAGCTTCAGAGAGCCGAGGAAATTCAGGACCTGTAAAGAAGTTGTGATTTTGTAGAATAATTTGTTCAGTCCTGGATGATGGAAACAGGTTAGAAAAAAAGGTTCGGATTTCTGATTTTATTATAGATTGATCCGCAATCAATCGGCCATTTAATTCGATGCACTCGATAACTGTGTTTTTTAATCGAGTCTTTTCTAACTGGAAAAAGTACCGAGTACTACTTCACCTGACTCCGCCTATCTGACTCTAGATCTAACCATAGCTGCTTTAAGTCTGCACTTATCAAGCGTCTTTAAATCGGAATGACACGCCTCGAAACGATTCATCCCGGGACCCAGATCCAAATCGAGAAAATTATTGGGAGCTTCGAAAAGAAATTCTGACAAAAAGTTTATTTCGGCTATTAGATCCTCTTGTTCTTGTTCCTGAACCCGTTTTCGATTCGTACAAAAATTAATTGTAACACCTCGTAATATAGTCAATAGGAGGTCCCATTTCACGTGAGGATTTGGGAAAGTCCCATAGTCGTTTTTAAAGCCCATGATTTCTTGCTTGATCAGATCGATATACTCTCAGACTTCAAGCAAGAGAACATTTCACTTCCAGTAAGGGGACCTTGTTGAAAAAAAAAGGAGCGGAAAGGGCTCCATTCAAAAGAGTAGGAACAATGATCCGAGAAGGGAGTGGGGATGATTGAAAAAGAAAGAAGAGCCTCGTGAACGTCTGTGGACGTAAAGATGAAATCTATCCTGGAAAAGACCACCAAGGATCTTTGAAAACGGATGTACCCCTGGTCATTACCTCGGTGAGATCTCCAAGAATCTTCCAAATCAAAATCGGCACTTAGACGAAGAAGTCTCTGAGCAAAAGCTTTTTCGACAAAGGCGTGATCCCCATAAGAAGATTTATCCAATTTAGAAAGGAGAGTATTCAAATCACCTCCTAAGAAAATAGGGTCCGAGTCACTCGAAATGAGATCAAGAAAAATTTCCCTGCTTATCATTTCAAAAAACTCAACACGCGCATTACTTGACAAATCAGGAGCATAAACATTCACAACATGAAAAATCTTGTTCGAAAAAGAGAGACGGGCATGAATGAAACGTCCATGTTCATCTAGTTTTGAGTTGAGGACAGATATTCTAGAATTACGCTTAAAGAAGATTCCAACGCCGCAACTGTGATTACTGCCATGAGAAAGAAGGCAGTCACCGCCCCATTCTGACCTCCGGAAACGAGAATCATCTTCCAAACTATGCTTTCTTGCAGAAACCCAATGTCAACTTTACGGTCTCTCGAGAACGAAAAAATTGATTTCCTTTTGACTCGGTCCCGCATCTCTTTATCATTATTTCCAAAAAAGTCTGTTATCACAGACTCAAAACTTTTAGACCAGCCAATGCACAGAGTGGAACCAGGGCTTAGGATGGATGGTCTACTCGGCCACTGCTAAGCGCAATCATGGCTTAGAAAAAATGTCAGAGCAAAAGCTGCTTTCTCTGCATGAATGTTCACAGGACGACTGATCGTGGCAACGAGCAGAGGATGTACTGTAATCCTCTGCTTGTGGTCCACATAGTGGGCTGGGGGTGTCTAACTCTCGGGCTATGCGTAGAAGCGCTTGCTCGTATTATTACTAAGGAATGTTCGACCCGCGGCCAAGTAAATCATTTTGTGTCATGTGCCCTTTCATCCTTGAGTTTGTCATTACTGATATGATAAACCATGAGCATGAGCACAAAGTTGGAAGAAGGGGAAAGATTTTTCAGTGTTCATCGAGGCTTAGGCATGTAACGATAAGCAATATCACTTCGCTCCCAGCGCTACAGCTTTAGCATGCAGTATGCAGGTTACTTGTGTGGAACACCACATCTGCCTTTGGGGAGCCTGTCTGAACAGCAGCAGTGCACAGAACACAAGCTTTGTGGCTTGGATGCTGACATATCAATGCATACATACAGTATGTGTGCGAGCGATTACAAGCTGTGTGTGCAGTGCCTTACATGTTGGGGCACTTCCCCTTTTTCTTGTGGCCGAGT
This sequence comes from Mesodorylaimus sp. YZB2_4, assembly GCA_030248295.1. Lineage (NCBI taxonomy): Eukaryota > Metazoa > Nematoda > Enoplea > Dorylaimida > Dorylaimidae > Mesodorylaimus > Mesodorylaimus sp. YZB2_4. The sequence continues at coordinate 30,917 of JASANH010001343.1, forward strand.
AGACCAGCCATCCTAAGCCCTGGTTCCACTGTGTGCATTGGCTGGTCTAAAACTTTTGAGTCTGTGATAACAGACTTTTTTGGAAATAATAAAACCGTTTTTCGTTTTTTGCAGAAACTACTTTGGCTCAAAACGCTTGTTCCTACAACTGACGATGAGAGAATTAAGTGACTACCATACACCTTCTTCGAAACCGCTTAAAAAGAGAAACATAGAACCGAATGTGAAACCGCGCCCATGAAATTACTCGTAAAGACCGCCTATAGATCGACCATTTCATAGTCAGAAACTCTTACCCGCACTACCGTGCCTGCTCCTGAAATGCGCATTTTTTTGCATATGTACTCAGATATACAGGCGACGGGAAAAACAAAAAAGCTCATTCGAAAGGATTCCTAATTCGTAATGAGACTTAGGATGGCTGGTCTACTCGGCCACAAGAAAAAGGGGAAGTGCCCCAACATGTGAGGCACTGCACACACAGCTTGTAATCGCTCGCAGACATACACTGTATGTATGCATTAATACGTCAGCATCCAAGCCACAAAGCTTGTGTTCTATGTACTGCTGCTGTTCAGGCATGCTCGAGTAGTCTTAATTTCTATATCCTCAGAGTATTCCATCAGAAGCTGAAACTGAACACTTAGGATCCGCAAGTTTTATAAGGTTGTTATTAGCTCTAATTTTCCTTAGCAATATTACCTCCACATCCAATAGAACATGTCCTGCCCATGGAAACTCTTTCCACATATTTATATTCGTTCACATATTCTCAATTTATTATCAGCAAATTTATTGGTGTACACCAAACCCATCTTCGTGAGAGCGCGCTAAATAAGCCTAGCCAATCAATGGCGCTGCACCTCAACCCGTTCAGTTGATGTTTCTAAGCTCCGCGCCGAAAATGAAACAAAAACACAAAAGCTAGCTGCTTTCGATAGTCGATAACTGAAGAATGAGTGAACCAGAAAAGTTGATTTTTTGCACGCGTTGCAAAATAGGTCAGATCCGCTGCCAGGTCAATTTTTATCAAAATCTGTTCGGTACTCGACGAGTGACGGGTTGAAAAAGCCAAAAAAGTGATTATTTTCTTGAATAACTTTTCAGAAACTAAAGCTTTCAAAAAACGAATGCCAAAAGGCAGATTCCAGAGGCTCAAGCTTTCAGAAAAACTAATATTTACACCTGTACGACCTCTGGTTGTTGCGTTAGCCTGATGTTTATCCTCCTCCTCCTCCTCCTCCTCCTCCTCGTCTTCTCCCCCCTGAACAAGAAATCGCGTATTCTGGAACTCGACGACGGCTGGATGGATTTTGATAAAAATTGGCACGATTCTAGATTCGGCCGATTCTGCTATGTGTGCGAAAAATCAAAAATTTTCGTCAAACCGTTCTCAAATTATTAGCCGGCAAAAATCGTCCTTTAGCATTAGGCGTCTGGCTGGCTGGTCTAAGCAGGCACTAGCGTGCCTGCTGATTTAAAGTGGGAATCTTAATCGACATCGCAAAAAAAAGAGAAAAATTCTATCCTAGAAACCGCTTTCAAGAACACTTTAACACATTCAGAAAATAACTTGGGGATAAGTTTTTTGTTATTATCGATAACAAAAAAACTGGACAACGAGAAGGAAAATATGAAAAAGAAGAAAAAAAGAAAAGGCACCATACCCCAAAAATTCTTTCAAAATCCCTCCGCCATTGAACGCCTACGCTCGAATTATTACGATTGCCCATTTTTTTGCGCAACTGCCGAAAACGAAGTCTTCGATCGACGAAAATTTAACTTTTTCTCAGGCCAAACTTGGACCTGATTGACGAAAGCAGCAGGAAACGACCATTTTATTTAAACGCGTGGATTTTCTTTTCCTAGCTCTGCTTCCTCGATTTTCTTCGTCATATCGTCGCTTTGGCTCAAGATCAATTCTTTTGCAACCCGAAATTTGTAAGCGTCGAAGAAATGCTTGGATTTGTAACAAATTAAACGGGCTGGTTCAGTGGATGAAAAGGTGACGACTGCGAAGCGACCTTGCTGGGATGTAGCCACGACAACATCGGACGGAGTCGAAATAGTCGAGGAAAGGCCAGCATCTTTGCATTCCGTTTTAACAATTTCGATAATTTTTCCTTTTGCTTCGAAAAAATCGGCCGGCATAGATTCGAGATTATTAATTCGAAGCTTAAATTTCGCTGACTGCATTTCGACGAAGTCCAATCGCCTTTTTGATTTCGTATTTTCGTCGGATAAACACTTGACGGTATTTTCGAGGCTCGAAATTTTTTCTTGGTTTATAGAATTTTGCTTTTGTAATTCACCAATCACTGCCATGAGGGATTCCAGTTGTGACGAAACCATCGAAATCTTTTTATCGGTTTTCTTTGAGCAATCTTGAATCGTGGCGTATAACAGATCCATTGTTACACCACCACTACCGTCACCAATTGGGGAATTAGGCGAATCGTGCTTATTTCGTTTGTTTGCCGGCATTTCTAATCAAAACAAATTTTCGTTTAATGACTATTTGGAATCATGGAGGAGTATCCAAGAAAACATCTTTCAGAGATATGCGGTAGGAGTTAAGTAAACACCTCACAAATTTTGTTTCGGTTATGACATATTGTATGGCCAGACTAAGAAACCAGAAAGGTGAAAGATGTGCCGAAAGAGGCTGAAAATCAAGGCTCAGTTAAACGCAACCTTGCTCTTTTAACACAAAACAAAAGTTCTCACGGTAATGTACTGTACTGTTAAATGGTTTTCAGTTACATTTATGAAGTAGCAAAAAGCTTAACGTATCCATCTAATGCACCATACCTTTCTTGAATCCAACGCGCCCAAGTTGCAGCCGAGATTTGTCAGGAGCAGAAGCTAGAGAAAGAATTCGACATCACCTCGACATGCAGTGCTTTGTTACTTCGCCACTAAATGATTTATATTTTTGCGTGTCCGCTTCCACACTGCCTGAAAAGGTGATCTACTTAGAATCTTACAAAAAACTCATTATAATCTAATACATGTAATCGATGTGAACTAGCTGCTTGAACTAGCTAATTGAAGCCCACCATGAAAAAAGCACGCGAGTCACGTTTTGTCAAGTTTTAGATGGAGGCTGATCCTCAGGCAGTTCCTCTGCTGTTAGTTTATAGCATATTCCCATTCCTTGCCTATTTCATCACTGTTAGTTTTTGTGCAAAATGTGCGTGAGTTTTTTGTAGTAAAGTATTGTTTTTTGCAGCATCAGCATGTTAATTTTGCTCCAGATACAGTTTGTTTCCCCTCTTTACATTAATAAGTTACTGTCAATTCCGTTGACTATAAGTTATTAGGGCTAAAATTTGATGTTCCAATAAGTCCTTCTATCCTCAGGAAATCATGGGCGACGACTCTAATACCCGCAGATATTATTGTTGCATCATATCATTGAACAAGCTGCTACTGAGGCCACATATATTCAGTGGGTTTTTTTTTCACTGTAACTTCGTTTTTTCCAAAATCGGATTTCTGTGTGAAAAATAAATGAGCCTGAATCGTTTCTTTCATTTAGGCATTGATCAGTGCACTTGATCGCCTTTATGCTACGGCTAAAGTTGTTTGAGGCTTGTGGTTCTTCGAACCAGATTTTGCATGGTGGTAGTTTTTTATACCATATTTCACAGCAGCTGTGCATTTCTCGATTCGTTGTTTCTCCAAAGAATGTAAATGTGACTTACGTGCTTTTTGTATTGAGGGCCCCGATTGTACAACAAGATGAATAATAATTTTTGTGAGAAAACATTTAAAGATAACCAAATGCTAGAGTTTTTAAAACAAAAACAAAAGCCTATCGAACAAGAATTCTGACTTCCGACTATTTTTTGAAGCCGCAATTCTTGTCGAATATTTATCTAAGTGGTTCTGGTTAGAACAACTTTATATATAGAAATCCTTGACGAGTCTTTTAGCTATGTTTATTTTGCGTAAACGCTGATAGAACCTGTGCTATTGGTATAATAAGATATTTATTGATATCGACACTCCAGATCGGTTCAAGATCAATGAATATTTTATTCTGACAAAAGCACATCTTTTTTGCATTCGCGTCCACACAAAATGAATATAGCTGGGAGACATGTCAAGTTTCCTCCCCAGCGTTTTGTTTACTTTTAAAATTCTCTCACAAAAATCACCCTTCTCGATCTCATTACAGAAACCTGTACAAAACCTGGCTTTATTTGAAAGATTCAGTCTAGACAGAACTGCTCGAGTGTAAATTGCAAAGTCAGCGCTCTGAAAAGGTGCAATGTTCAGCTATTCCGATGGATGTTGCCAGTCTTCTGTCTTACCTCTTCAGTAGTTACTAACTTCGGTGGTTTTTGTCTGAAATTAAAAACGTCGAATTACGACTTACCACTGGGATAAATACCAGATGTGATGGTTACTGTTTTTTGCTCCCTTAGCTTTTCTTACTCTCTCGTTCACAAAATGTGTACTCGAAAGCTTAATCAATCGACGCGAGAAAAAAATCGATTCATTCCATCACAATGAAAAACTTATCGCCGCTTTCGCACCTTAATTTTCACCCAGAGACTAACCTGTCTTGAGACAACAGTGAGAAAGGACTAGTACTGCAGCGAAGGCAGAATGACACGCTGAATGCAATAACGTGGTAAATATAAATTAACAACTAAACCAAGGTCATTCTCTCTCATGACTTGCTTTATAAACAGCGACATGATTTTTTTCACATAGGTATACATATCAAACGAAAATAAGGCTTTTCAGGTTGTGAAGCGAAGTTTTCTCCGTAGCCATGTCATGTTTCTATTACTTATTCTCACTTTTACATAAAAAGTGCATTTTGCTAAGAATTAATCGACCTGCCCTCAGTGAGACACGACTTGTATCATCGTGGTTGATAACACACAAGGTCCTCGCTTTAACCAATTTCTTCTCACTAACTAGTTTTCAACTTCCAGTTTGATGTCTGGTTTGAAACATTTTGCACCAGAGCATAAACAGTTTGACATGCTTATTGAGAGCCGAGAGAAACACGAAACAACAACACTCCCAAGTTTATTGCTCTTTTAATATGTGTCACCGACTACATGACAGCGAAAAAGGGTTCGCCCCAAGCTGGAGAGAAGATTTTCGAGCAAACTCCTCTTTTAAATGTTCCAGCGCTGGATTTTTATGCATAAGTTCTCTCAAGGCAAAACCAGAACGATCACGGATATGATAAAATTGAATGTCCGCTACTTATGCTTTTCCCAGGGATGCGTTCATTTCGCGCTCTCATTCTAGTTTTTGAGATTTTGTGCTAGACCTTACTTCCTGCCCCACGTTTTGGACACTTCCCATGGGCCTAGAGTACTGATCACTGCTTCTTTTACCTCACTACCTACGCTGATTACGTCTGTGATGAGAGCGAATATGCGAGATGTTTGTTCTGTTGTGAACAACATTTAGTTTCGCTTATTTTCAATGTTCCATCATGACCCAGCGCCTGTGATTTAATAAATTTTTTTTCCAAGAGAGAAAACAACGTCGGGTACAGTTTGACAACGAGCTAACCTATACTTTATTAGCTGTTATCGTTCCCCTTTGAATACACAAAAATGCCAGCCAGCTGTCACGCCTCAACTTTGCTGATACAAAAATGCTTAGGTGAGTCCTACATTGTAAATAACTTTTTCCATCCAATGTGCGTATCCAACGTGTGTATGCCTCGACTCCGGCCCAGGACATTAGGGCTTAGGCTACGCTTTCGGCCAAGCAGCGAAGCAGTCCCAGCTTAAGTCGGGGCTCGGGCTGCGCCGAATCAATATAATAAAAAGACGAGCGAGAAATTTGCGCTTTGAAGTGCATTTTTTCGACAAATTTGCCGCTAATAACACATTAAAACGCTGAGCGTTGTTCGGAACAATGACTGGGTAACTGAAAAATGACCACTTCTCCAAGCACTTTGCTGCAATAGTAATCGCGTTTTTAAGCATTGCGATATCTTATTAGTCGGGTAATTGTGTTATCAGTTGCATGCACGCGTTGTCAATTGTGTGATGAGGTTGGCTCGGGCTCAGGCGACTCGGGAATGTTGCGACTTTGAGAGCTGACTACAGCTGAGTCTTACTGTATCTTAAGGTTACTTTCTAAATGCAACTTAAAACTATTCGACAGGATATTTCTGTTAGAGGTTTCGTTCCTGCGAAGAAAGCAAATTTGCATCATATTTTTTCAACACAATCGCTGCAAGATGACACACTTCCAGTGTATTCATATTGAAATGATGACAAAACACATTTTCGGACACTTTATTTAGAAAAGCACAAAAATTTGTGTTGTGGTTTTTCATTTCTAGTGCGGCTACAGTTTGTTTCAACGAGTGGTGCGCTAGACGAAATGATTCACCCAAAAAGAATTCAGTGCTTTCGGAATGCAAAAATATTTGCCTAGGTATGATTCGACAGCATCTTCCTTGGCGGAGCCAGTCTCTCAAAGAATTTCGCATGCGTATATGCGCGACCTACATTCGTAGACTAGACATCAATCAAAACAGGCATCGAGTATTTGACTACAGAGAATAACTGTACACGCTGAATAAATTCACTTCGAAGACACTTCGAACGTATATCGAGCAGATTTTCTGATAATCCTTTATTTATTGTGCTAAGAGTTTTTCCGCTGCTTCAACAAAAAAATTTGTGTGAAAAACCTTTTTTGAATGCAGAATGCAAAACTTTTTTAAAGTAAGTAAGTGTGAAACGACAGGTTTAACCAGAAATGCTTCTTTTTACCAACACTGCTTTAGTTTTATGGGATTTCTGTTAAAAGTTACGGAGATTGAATTAGGCGATTGCCCGCCCTCTCATAACTGCCAGCCAGCTGCCCTCTTCTTTGCCAAACACCCACTCCCGCTCGCCCATATTTCGTTTATATTATTTAAATTTGGCTTATTCAGACCATTGAAATTTGGCTTATTTTATTGAAACTGAGTAATGTAGTGCGCTGATTACGAATATGATGAAGGCGGGGACTCGCTGATCATTATTTGCGTGCAAACGGAATATTTTTCGGGAGTTTTCTGAAAATTTTTATTTTTCCAGATTTACTGCTTTTTTTATGCATCCATCTCTAGGTTTTCAGTGTCACAAAATGCGAAAATCAAGATTATGTGTGAACTAGGCCCTCGCGATGTGTTTGTTGGGGATGGCGCATTTGATGGAGAGACTGATTCTTGGACACTTACCTTGAAGAGGGATTACGAGTAGAGTGGAATGCTTGTCGAACCACATCCTTTCAGCTCTGCATTACTTCGAACGAAGAAACGTAAGGCCTGGCAATTGAATGGATGTACATCAGGCGGAAAGAGACCTCGAAAACTTGGCCCTCATTCAAATTTAAATTCATTCATTTTTCTAAATTTATTTATTTGAATTTAAAAATTGTTGGATTACATGATGTCATATCCAGAAACGGAAATGATTAAAATATGTACGAAGAGTTTGTCAGGAGAGTATGAACTGATAGTATAGATAAAGCTAAATAATTTTGTTTCCCAGCACACCCACGCCGCACGCTTTTCTCGTAAATCTCTAGCTGGGGTCGTCCCTGCTTGCACGAAAGCCCACAGTCTGTTAATGTGAGCAGTCATGTCCTGCACACACTGCGCGTGTTTAAGAATTTTGCTTGATTTCATATCCTACTGCAGTTCAGCAGTTTCATGGTTTTTGGAGTGCGATCCATTAATTCGCCTGTTTTGGTTTCCCCCCACGTTATTTAATTGCATGATTGGGTATAGATGGTGCGCATTCGATTTTTCTTCGTAAGATACTCTAAAGGCAGCGGAACGCAGCTAGATCAAACTGATAAGAGCTAGCACGGCACAATGGCACCATTGTGCCGTTTCGCTGCAGTCGGAAAGCATGTGTGCGTCGCGTCAATCGAGAATTCAAAAAGTAAAAGATGTGCACAGCCTTCTAGCTTCTGAGAATTTCGCTGTCAGTACAGACAGAGGAAAGAAATCTTTTTGTGAAGAAAGAACATTGTCTGGAAATTTTTTGCGTCGTCATCGTAATGAGGAATTTAAAACTTCCAAACAACAGTTTCAGGATGATTATTGGAGACCGAAGCAAGTGGGGATTATGATTAATTTCATATTGTGGAAATGCCCTTCTCGACTGATCAGAAACTGATCATTTTACGTATGATTCTAGGAAGTGGAGACGTTTTTTTTTTGGAAAAATTCACCAATACTGTCACAAACGACGTTAAAGCCAAGAAATGCAAGGAAATAATCAAAAAATGCCGTCGCCACTACGCTTTTGAGGCAGTTCCTGCCGATAAGGTTGGAAAATACCTTCGCGATACGATGTGGAAAAACTGGACGAAAACGGCAAAGGAAAAGTTGGACGGAAATAACAAGACGGGGGAAGAAGGCGGTGTCAAATAATCTTATTTCGACGTAAGGCTACGGCTCGCTTTTTATAAAATCACAGTCGTATCAATTTATTCAGTTTTATCGTAAAATAAATTAATTTTAAACTTGATAACGCGAGCTTCAAACTGACCAAATTCATGTTAATTTAACAGTTAGTTCACTCTAAAGTCAATAAATTTAAATTTAGTCAACTAGATTTTAGTGAGTGATTTAGAATTAATTGGTTAACTAATTATATTGGGTTTCAGGTCGATTTGGCCGTATTTGATATTTCCGGCTGTGAGTCCCTGGGAATGGTCGGATTACCTGTTCAAGAACAATGGGATAATTTGGATCATGGCCCTTTATCTTAAAGTTCGAGCGATAATGAGGGCGAGGATAAAGAGTTACGTGAATTTTCGTCATCAGCATCAGCAACAGATAACCTCGGCCGCGAAAGTCAGCACCAAATGCATCTATTTCAACAAGCATCCTAGCCGTTGCTTTTGTATGCCAATCGCGCATTTAACGAGAGTGCGGGTTCGACGATGGGCCTGGTTACAATGGCATTCAGATTGATTTCTGGGATCGGCGACCAGAGTGACTAGGTGATCGCAGTCAGAGTAAGCGGAGTTGCCGAATAAAACGCCCTGCGGAATCGGCCCCCAACCCGCGTCTAATCGTTTTTTCAGGGTGCTATCACGGACCCTGGACCAACCCGGGCTATCAACTCCACACGTAGTAAAACCTGAAAGTCAAAATTTGTAAGTCATGTACAGCACTCGATTAGCTGACTGCTAAAGCGAGTCATGATCGAAAAAAGCAAAAAAAGAATCCCATTCACCACCTTGTTGGTCTGTGATGTAAACGCATTGGTAGTTTGCATACTTGCCAAGTCATAGTCTCACGCCACGCTTACGCACCGCTTATGATTAGGCTACCGCAAAGGTTACTTCTACGAGAATGTTACCAGCTTCTAGCACTAGCGCAGCGCACCTACGGCTCACTTGCTCTGCTTGTTACAGACTAGTAAAGTAGTTTTCTCTGCTCGGGTCTTTAACATAACATTGGCGACGTCGGTTATTCTTTTCATTGGACCGCACTCCATTGAAATTTCGAATTCGACCATATTTCGCAATGGCGCACGCAGCGCAAGCCGGAGACGATATCCAGCAACGGATTAGTCGTTTCAAATTTTCTCAGTTCGACTCTAAAGCGGAGGAATGGAAGTATTACATTCAACGCTTCGAAATGGAGTTGACATTGCAGCAACTCGACGGAGCTGAAGCCACCGTCCAGGCAGCACGTCGAAACCTATTGCTCAAATGGGTTGGACCAGAGCTTTATCGCCTCGTTCTGGATCATTTCGCACCAACGCCTATAGGAGATGAGACATACGCCAGGATCAAAGAGTTCCTGGACGGCTATTACAAGCCAGCCACCAATTACTTATTGGAGCGCGTGAAGTTTGGACAGTGTTTTCGTCAACCAGAACAATCCATCGTCCAATTCACAAATCAGTTACGCTCAATAGCGACTGGCTGTCAGTTTGGTAACACATTGGAGGAGCGCCTACGCGACCAATTTCTTCTAGGTCTTCGCAATCCGAGTATGCAGGAGGAACTGTTTCGTCAGCATTCTCAGGTTACAGCGACGTGGGCGGACATTGGAAGAACAGCACTAACAATCGAGGCAGCACAATTACAGCGCAAGGTCCTTGAATCGCCAGGAGTGATGTCAAACGCGAGCACTGTCAGTAAAGTTTGCGCAAAGAAACCGTCCAAGGTACTTCCAGCCAAACACGACACGAAAAAGCCAGCATCTGCATCAACCGGCGCACCGAGAGTGGCGGATCCGAACAAACAGTGCATGCGGTGTGGACGAGACCGTCATGGGAACGACAGCAAGTGTCCCGCAAAAGACAGCAAATGCAATGCGTGTCATCAGACGGGTCATTGGGAAGTCGTCTGCATCACCAGCGGACGCGCCGTCAAGCCAAAAGCGGGACGCCCAGCTTCCAGGACGAATGCGGTTTCGTCAGCTCGAACTGAATTCTTCGTTTCAGACATGAATGCAACTGAGCACGGAGATGAAAAGCGGTACATGATCGAAGTTATCATTAACGGCAACAAGAAATTGTCATTGGAATTCGATACAGCCGCAGTTCGGACAGTCATTAGCAAAGGCACCTGGACACGGCTAGGCTCACCTGAGCTTCGTCCAACGGCAAACTTGGGCGCATACCCAAGGTTTACCATTGAAATGTTGGGAGAAACTACAGTTCCTGTTTCTCCAGGCAATCGCACCTTGCAGCTTCCGTTAGCAGTAACAAAGCAATACCACGGAATCCCACTTTTCGGGAAGGACTGGATCCAAGCGTTCAATTTGGAACCACAGAGCGAGTTTATCAAGCTCCAGTCAATACATCTGGCGAACGTTAATCGGACATCGGCGGCACCTACAGGACAGCAAATCCAAATCGCACAGGACCCTGAGGTACAACAGCTGATCAAGGATTATGCAGATTTGCTCAGCGACAAACCAGGAGTGGTGCGAGGACACAAGGCAGCAATCCATCTTCGGGACGACGCACGCCCTGTCGTTTTCAAACCACGGCCTGTACCTTTCGCAATTCGCCCAGCAGCAGACGCGGAAATCGATCGGCTGGTACGTGACGGTATCATCGAGCCGGTGGATCCCGCAGTCACAGCAGTTGAATGGGCATCCCCTGTCGTTTACGTTCCAAAGCCAAATGGCCAAGTACGACTTTGTGGCGATTTCAAAGTTTTAATCAATCCGTACATGATTGTGGATCCTCATCCCCTGCCACGGTTCGAGGAGGTGGTCTCCAATTTCCAAGGGTTCACGGAATTTTCCGTGATCGACCTAAAGGACGCATTCCTACAGTTGGAATTGGATGACAAGTCACAGAGGTATTTGGTAATCGCAACGCATCGCGGATACTACCGTTACAAACGCATGCCATTCGGGATTAGTTCAGCGCCAGCAATTTTTCAGCACTTCATGGACAAACTTCTCAGGGGCATCGACGGAGTTTCCTGTCTGATGGACGACATCGCAAATGGGGGCTGGACCAGAGAAGAGCACCTTCACCGGCTTCGTCTTATTTTTAGCAAATTGCGCCAAGTCGGTTTGCGAACACAGACTTCGAAGCTACGCCTAATGCAAAAGGAAGTCAGGTATCTGGGTTTCCGCATGGACAAGGACGGCATTCACCCAGTCTCCGAAGGTATTGAGGCTTTACGCAACCTGCCAACACCCACCAACGCGTCAGAGTTACGCTCTTTTCTTGGATCGATGAACTTTTATTCACGGTTTATTCCGAATTTGCAAAGCACCTGCATCCCTCTTCATCGCCTTACGAAGAAGGGAGTCGCATGGAAGTGGACGAAAGCAGATGACGCAATCTTTAACGAATTGAAGAAAGCAATTTCATCCAAGGACACCTTAGTTCATTTCGATTCTTCGTTGCCAGTCATTCTCGCAACAGACGCATCCAAGCGAGGGGTCGGGGCCATCTTGATGCACAAATATCCAGATGGTACAGAGAGGCCAATTGCAGCGGTATCTCGTTCATTGAAACCAGCTGAGCAACGGTATTTACCAATCGATCGCGAAGCATTGGGAATCATGTTTGGAGTCAGCCAGTTCCACCAGTATCTCTACGGGAGGAAGTTCGCTTTAAGGACGGATCATAAACCGCTCGAACGAATTTTTGGCGAGCACAAAGAAATTCCAAAATTGGCAGCATCCCGCTTGACACGCTGGGCCATCACACTCAGCGCATACGATTACAAAATCGAATATGGTCCAGGCAAGGAGAATTCTGCTGCTGACGCACTCTCTCGATTACCATTGCCATCTACGGAGGCAACGGAAATGGAAGATGGCGATGCGAGAGCAATTTGTCAACTACGTCAAGATAAGGAGAATAATTCGTTTTTGGGAAGTCCAGTTGCACAAAACGTGCATTCGATTTCTCCAGAAGTGGTTTTCATCAATCCGTCGGAATCAACAAGAAAAAGAAAAATTGGAGAGAATCCATGGACTCCATTGTCACCATCAGAACAGACAAATGTTGTTGTGGAAAGTCACCTGGATTATAGGCCCAACGGCGAACTAGGTAATTTAGTCACATTTTTGGGGCCGTTTCTTCACTTTCATACTCTGAATTATGAACAAAAATGTCTCGCAATTTCATCTTTGTAGGCACCAAGAAGTCTCGCAATCGCAGTCAAGGTGAAATTCAGTTTAGCCAAGCGGCCTGCCGGATTGTGAAGATCACCAGGCTGGTATAAATCGGGTATACATTATTTCAAAGGGTTTTGCTGCAGGTGTTTCAGTCCTCGTTCAAATTTAGGATTTGAGTCCTTGTCTGGAGAAAATGATCTGCAGTCTTGGAGATCAAATTATGTCCGAGTTGGGGAATATCAACAGACAATTGATGGTTGCGGTAAAGCGTGTTGGAAATTTGGAAAACCTCATCCTAGATGAAAAGGTACTGTCCTATATCTTTCAGTAGCATTGAATGGTTTGAGTTTTTGCAGTTTTAACTTGAGACCACTTTTAAGGCGCACAGGTATTTGATAATGTCTGACATTATCTGGAGTCTCTTCTTCTGGAAAACTCAAAAAAGCAGCGTTATCCTCAAGTCTATTGCGAAAGAAAAGTTCACTTTTGGAGAGAATTTTTTTAAAGCTGAAGAGGCAAGTGATGGCTCCCATAAATCGCCATGTTCTCATGTTGAGTATGTCTTCTCTTCAGCATACATTTGTTTGTATGGGCACAAATATTATGCAAGAATTGAATCTGTACGTTGCGTCGTTGGATGTCGATTTGTCAAAAGCGGGCATTACCGTTCGCCATGTCCACGAACGCCTACTGGGTGCGCATAATATTCACGCATGTCAAATCACTATATCAGACAAAAACAAGGCCAACGCTCAGGATGATAACAGTTTCAAGGATCCTGTTAACGATCGATCGATTGTCGACTCGATTGTGTGGCGGTTCGTGTAAGTGCGACTCTTTTTTTAAATGTAATGAGATGGAGTTAAATTAGGCCCTCTAGTTTAGCCACGTTTGCCCTCTTAACTCAAGCAAAATAGTTGCAGCTCCACTCTCATTAGTCATAAGCCCTAGTTATCAGTCATACAATTATCGACTAGGGTGTAGGTGTGTCTTTTCAGATATTTTGAACCGGCTCATCGTTTAAATGCGTGTCGCTGTGAAAAAGCTTGAAATTGAGAATGTCGTCGAAGAAGAAGAATTGGATCGACGCCTTGAAACGTACAGGTCGATTTGCGATACAGCACCGAACGTTAAGCAATGGGTGATGACACAAGCGAACCAGTCTGGCAATGGTTCAAAAAAAAGGTAAGAACCGCATCGTGGGCACTATTTAATGGATTTTCCTGAGGTGCAAGTATGGGCAAGGTTGGCTGAGTCAAGGGAGTAGCGGGGTAGGAGAAGGGGGAAGATGGCAAAGATGAACTCTGGCCGCTGCCCACATTGGCGAAGCGGGGCACATCCGCCGCCCCGCCGGCGATATCGAAGCTTTCCACCAGCTGTGCCTGAAATACTGCTACAAAAGAACGTGAGTGTTTCTTTCACAGCTTCACATCTCTGTGTCGTCAATCAAGCCCCCTTTTAGATACTACGGCTTTTTGGGCATGACAATAAGGAAGTTGCTCGCCGCCCTAGACCATAACCATAACGTGCATAGGAAGGTCCTACTGGACAAAAAGGGAAGGCCCCGATTCGGAAAACGGTGGTCAAAAAGAGGAAGCCGGTGGATTGTCACCTGTCGAAAAGAAAAGAAAACTTATCCCTACCTTCCTTGGATATTGTCCGCCATTTTGCATGAAAGGTCGTCGACATCCCTCGATTTCGGTGTCCATGAAAAACAAATCCTGGAGCCACTGGTTAACGACCCGGCAGCCATTGCTCCAAATATCGCCTCTTACCAAACGACAACCGCACGAGTGATTCGCTCAATGGAATCGCGGTTCGGTACAATATCTCAAATGTACGCATCCGACTCCGGCGGGGAAAAAGACGAAGCTGATGAACTCGATTTGAGTGTCGACGGAGAGGCAGACTCACAGGAAACCACGTCCGATTCCGATGACTCGGAATCGGCCACTTCCAGCCAAGACGGACAGAGTGATTGAGATTATGACGATAACTAGCATATTTAGCTTTCTATTGAGTCTATCTAAAGGAAATGTATCCACTATATAGAACGAATGATATGGGCTTCTAAAAATAATAGATATCTAAACAATCTTCTGTCTTGCATTTTGGCTCTTGCCTGATGTTTTTAGTGCCCCGCTAACAGCAGACATTTCCAAGCGCTGTCTGCTGCGTAGCGCAAAACCTTCGCGGCCTGTGCGCAAATTTTCAAAACGCACTGGCGTCATTGGTAAATATTGGTTTGGGCCGAATTTAGGCTTTCGATTGAGAGGGTGTGCCTGGGCCAAAACGTTTAGAAATTACTGGTTTTTAATGCCCCTTCCGCGTATTTTCCTGTTATGGAAGCTATGCTTTGAAATTTCACATCCTCCAGTGTTTCCTTGACTTGAATGCCCTTCTTGGAAGTGTTTGACTGATTCTGAGAATAGAAAGGGACCTTGCTTGATATGTATAGAAAACATAACAAGCAGGACTTGGCTGCTGGCTGTCCGGTTAGCTCAGGCTAGGAACTTGGTGAGTCAAGCTTGTGAGTATATACTTACTGGGAAGAAAAAAGCGGGACTAGCCCAGGCCAGGCTAGGCTAGCTTTCCTGTGCTATGACAAAGGCAAGCCTGATCTGATTGCGTGTGAGACAGGTCAGGTTCAGGTCAGTCGAGTTGAGTGAGTTGTATGACTGTTGACAGTACTCCAGGCTGGCTTAATAATTGGCCTGTGCTTGGAGGTCAGGGCTTGGTCAGTCGGGTCGGGTCTCGGTCCAGCTCAGATATAATTTGATCGCTTTTCTTTCTTCCTGCTGGACATGAGGTGGGGGAGGGGGTTCTACGGAAAGGCTTCGAGGTCCTTGCCGGCTCAACAGGGGGGCTTACTTATTCTACCTCCCTCTTGTCGCGAACGCGAGCTAAGATCAAGGGCTTCACAGCCCAGGCATGTTGGGAATGGGAAGTGATAATGTAAAGGTGGTGATAGAAGATACAAGTGATCATTGCATAGCGTCGTTTTATGTGAAGCGAGTGTACGGTCGTTTATCAAGTACTCTATTGAAATATACCTATATAAATCAAATCAACGTGTGATTCTGCCGTCCTGCTATATCAACTTCCACTGCGCGACCAGGCGACGACAGAATTATTTGGTAGCAGAACGTGGTTGATTGCGGCTATCAACGATATCAACGATGGCGGTCGTTGCGGCGAGGCTTCGAAAACAGCTCGCCCCTCGACGCCTAGCCCTTCGCCACCTACTCGACGCAAAACCTAATTTGGCAGTTATCAACGAAGAAACTACTCATGAAATCGACAAGTACAAGGCCCGCTTGCGAGCGCTTTTCGAGGGCTATAAGAACAAGTACGACGACTACGCGAACGCTGTGGACGATGCCGAGTCGGCTGAGTTCGTTACTGAAAGTGAGCAATACGCCCAAATGGAGATCGAATACGATATGGCGATCGCTGATATTAGCTGCTTTGAGAATCGGATGATCGAGAAAGAGGAACGCCAGCTCAAGGCTAGGCTGGAGGCGGCAAAGGTGAACGCGGAGATCGAGCGAATTCAGTTGCAGATACGACTGCAAGAAGAGGAACAAAGAATGAGGTGGGATATGGGGCGAGTCGAACAGCAAGCTCGAATAGAACGTGAGCGCGTCGAACAAGAAGGTCGTAGCAACCAAGCCGTAGGCAACCAAGTTGGTATTAATCAAGGACGGCGTGGCATCGGTCAAATTCACGCCAAGTTACCCAAACTCGAGTTACCGAAGTTCAGTGGCGATCGGCTGCAATTCAAGCCATTCTGGGACACGTTCAACGCCTCGGTTCACGCGAATGATGCCGTCGCGCCTGTCACGAAAATGGCATATCTGGTGGCTCAACTAACGGGCGATGCGAAATCAGTGGTCGATGGCTTAGCTGTTACAAGCGAGAACTACGACACGGCGGTTCAGCTCCTCAAAGAGCGCTTTCGCAACGACCAAGAAATCATTCGAATGCACCAACGAGCCATTGTTAATCTCGAGACCGCTCGGAACATGGAAAGCCTGCGCCAGCTGCAAACCAATCTCGAAAAGCATCTACGCTCGATCGAATCAATGGGTGGCGCGGTCGATGAATCTTGGACGACAAGTTTGATTTGGCCAAAATTGCCAGCGTTTGTCCTCGAGAAGATCTACGAGAAGAAGCCTGCCGAGCAATGGACGCTCAAGGAGCTGCGAGCCGAATTGACCAAGATGGTATCAATCCATGATGCTGTTGCCCGCGAGCGTATCATGCAATACGAGAAACAAAAGACGAGCCATGATCAGCTTAGCCATCAAAGCAGCGAAACGAGGGGAAAACCAAGCGTACCCAAGACGAGCCATGCGTTCCTGATCAACAGCAAGAGTAAGGCAAAGCATCCCTCAAAAGCTGTCACCAATCATGAGCCAGTCAAGAACAAACCTCGCTCTCCATGCACCTACTGCAAGGGCGACCACTGGGCCGATGAATGCGAACAGGTGCCTACAGTTGAGGAACGAAAGAGGAAACTCAAGGACAATTGTTGGCGATGTCTCAAACCAGGCCACCAAGCTGACCAATGCTGGGCGAAAACGAAGTGCTATCATTGTCGAGACAACAGCCATCATTTAAGCCTCTGCGACAAGCGATCAAAAGCACCGCATATCGACACTGGGGCAACCACAACGACGCTCGCTTCAGATGTAAGCACCAGTCTGTTCACATCGAATCAAGCAATCCTTTTACAGACAGCGGTGGGTGATATCCAATCTTTGGGCCAAGCTCCCCGATCGATCAAGGGACGAATTCTTCTTGATAGCGGTAGCCAGCGAACCTATGTGACTGAAGAGCTAATCAAGCGGCTCGCAATTAAACCAACGTCGTTTGAAGAAATCATGCTATACACGTTCGGTGCCAAGGAACCAAAGCGAATAAAGTCTGCAATTGTTGAGCCCCAATTAAAGGGCAAACATGGACAACGAATCAAAATCGAAGCGAATGTCGTCCCGCAGATCGCTCAATCACTTTGGCGGAGCGCCGCGATGCTCGCGGATCTGAAGGACATCCTCGACAACTATGAGCTAGCAGATCCAATCCTAAACGAATCAGAAACGATCAAGATAGATGTCCTCATCGGCATCAATGAATATGAGCGCATCATGCCAGCCAACAGCAAAGAAATCGGACCAAGCCTGTATCTCCGCAACTCTATCTTCGGGTGGATCGTTTTTGGCCAAACCAAGAACCAAATCAAAATCGCTGAGCCAGCCTCTACATTCAACTGCTTCGTCTCGTCAGTTGCAATCAACAGTCAAGAGCTGAATCACCTCGAGCCACACATCAAGGATCAAGCTCAAATCAACGACCTGTGGGAACTCGAGAAGATTGGCATCACTGATCAAATCAATGAACGTGATGACGAGAAAGCCATGCAGATATTTAATGAAACTATCAAATTCGAGGACAATCGGTATCAAGTTCAATGGCCGCGAAAAGGTGAACATCTTGATCTGCCAGACAACTATGGCCTATCCATGGGGCGACTCAAGTCAGTTATCCGTCGCCTACAATACGACCCTGAGCTGATGATTAAGTACGATGCTATAATTCAAGATCAACTACAAAAGGACATCATCGAGAAGATTGATAAAGACGAGATAGATGGCCATGTTCACTATCTGCCGCACCATCCTGTGATTACGCCTGACCGAGCCACGACAAAAGTATGGATCGTCTACGATGGCTCTGCCAAGACAAGCAATCAACAGCGCAGCCTGAACGAATGCCTGTATAGGGGACCAGTCATTCTAGACGACTTGGCCCAACTGCTGCTGCGCTTCCGAATGAACGAGGTGGCCTTGATCGCGGATATCGAGAAGGCGTTCTTGCAAGTCGAACTTCAACCCGTATCAAGGGACGTCACGCGATTTCTATGGCTCAAGGATCCCAACAATCCAAGGGTCGATGGCAACTTGCAAATCTATCGCTTCAAACGGGTACCTTTCGGCGTCATTTCAAGCCCGTTCCTGCTCGGAGCAACTATCAAGCACCACCTGCAACTCAGTAGCGATCCAGTAGCCAAGAAAATACAGGACAACATGTATGTAGACAACATGATCACAGGCGTGCAATCAACGGCTGATGCAATCGATTTCTATCAAATCGCAAAGAAACTGTTCAATGAAGCATCAATGAATCTGCGAGAGTGGAACTCAAATGATCAAGAATTCCTTAAAGCGATTCCAGAGGTAGACTGAGCGAGGGCGGCTCAAACAAAAGTCCTAGGCACCAAGTGGGACACATGTTCAGACACCATCTCAATCAACCATAGGGAGCCTGGCATCGAAGGCAAGCCGACAAAAAGGTCAGTACTCAGCTTCATTCACAGGGCCTTTGAATCTCTTGGCCTCATGTGCACGGTCA
Organism: Mesodorylaimus sp. YZB2_4; assembly: GCA_030248295.1. Lineage (NCBI taxonomy): Eukaryota > Metazoa > Nematoda > Enoplea > Dorylaimida > Dorylaimidae > Mesodorylaimus > Mesodorylaimus sp. YZB2_4. The sequence continues at coordinate 49,932 of JASANH010001343.1, forward strand.
TGGTCAATATCTGCCACTTCTTTCAAAGTCTATGGACGACAGACCTCGAATGGGATGATCAATTAGCGAAATCCAACAAAGACAAATGGGATCAGATTCGAACAGAAATCAATGACCTCAATCAAATCAAGTTACCGAGGTACCTGGGCAGCGGCCAGGGGCCACATCAACTGCATGTCTTTTGCGATGCATCAGAAAAGGCGTATGGAGTACGCCAGTCGACTCAAAATCAAATGGAACTTCATCACCGAACGATCGCCATGGAAAGGTGGCTTCTATGAGCGGCTGATTCGATTGGTCAAACAGGCGTTTCGGGAATCGATACAATCGATCATGTTATCACTGAGCCAAATGACTACGGTGCTGGCTGAAATCGAATCAATCATCAATCAAAGGCCAATCACCTACGTCGACAACGACCTACGCGGTGGCACGATCCTTTCCCCCGCCTGTTTCATCACGCCGCCAACAATCAATGGATCAATTGAATCAGAGCCCATCCTTCCCAAATCAATCGAATCAATGGGTACGCGCAGGGCGCTAATAGAATGGTGGAAGAAGCGAATTCAATATCTGAACCAATTCTGGGCTGTTTGGTCTGAGCAGTACCTCCTGGCCCTACGAGAGAGGCATCAATCGACTGTCAAGCATCCGCGCTCAAGCCTCAAGGCGACACCACAGGTCGGCGATGTGGTCCACGTGCGAGAGGAGAATCATACACGAGGCAAGTGGCAACTGGGACGAATAGAAGCAGTCAAGGGCCAATCTGATCGCTCAGTCCTAACTGCAACAGTGCGCCTGCCAAGTGGGCAATCAATCAATCGATCAATCATCCACCTGTACCCGATCGAAATCCCTGAAGACGAAGATGGATCTTTCAAATAAGCGGCGGAGTGTCGCGAACGCGAGCTAAGATCAAGGGCTTCACAGCCCAGGCATGTTGGGAATGGGAAGTGATAATGTAAAGGTGGTGATAGAAGATACAAGTGATCATTGCATAGTGTCGTTTTATGTGAATGTTTCATGACTTGTTGTTTTCTTGGTAAGACTTGCCCAGATCCTTGTTTGCCATGGCAAGTTCTTGATATCTGCTTATCAAGTTCCACTTACGATCTCATCATGACTTGACAAGAAGATTCTCACAGATCTTGTCAAGAAACAGAAAATCAGGATATGTGGGGAGTGATTTTGATGTCGATCGATAAATTGGGCTTCGTCATCCTTCAGCGCTATGATGTTGCAGTAGCTGCCGTCTATGTATCCGAATACGCAAGGAAGGCCTTGATGTCCAGGAACTTATTGGCTATTTCATTCAATTATTGTTGTCCCCCCGGCCAGTCGACGATTGTTGGAAAAATATGCTGGTTCACGGCATTGACGAATCGATGGATGGTCCTTGACAAAGTCGCTTTACTGACACCTTGAGCATCGCTGACCGATTGATATCCATCGCCTGAAGCAAAATATCTAGAAAAAAGCATGAGCAAGATGACTCTTTTGTTCCATTCCAAAAAACGATAACGCAGAGGGAGTGTAAAGTTGGCACTGCAGTGTAAAATGTTCAGTACAAAAAAGATTTTTTATTGTTTTTGACTAAAATTTAAAAAAAGTTTTTCAGTTATTCATAACTTGAAAAACAAAGGACAAGCTTCACAAAACCAATATCACTTACCGTAAAGTCAGCAAAATTTGTTGCAATTCTTCTCAGTGTTACGCGTGATAACTCCACCCATTCGACCCACAATAATTTCACGTGATTATATGACAAGTCGAAACCGTTTTCTCGTGTCAATATTAACGAGACTGCAATGATTCCGAGGACAGAAAATTCGAGGTCTTTTCGTTGGTCGTTCGCCGTCATAATCTTCATCCAACTCAAAGAAATTTTGTTGATGATACAAACCGATATTCATTTTCCACAAGTAGTCGACACTTTTGAATAAAATTAAGATTTTCCTGCCAATTTCCAGCAAATTTTAACGATAGATACAGTCGAGTCCACTTATAGTCACACCGAATAATGTCACAGCCCGGTTATCGTAGGCGCGGTAGCGTTCATCTTAGGAATAGAGAGGAAAAGTATAGACGAGGGATAGGGTGCGTATGTTTTGCGTGTGCGGCCTGTGGAAAGTACAGATCAGCATTGTTGGCACCGCCCGCGCGCATGTGGTATATTATGGGGGTATGCATGGTCACGTGTTAAAGGCGTGGCGGCGGGTGGCAGCAGGGTGATGTTATGATCAGTGTTTTCTCGAAATATTTAGTGATGACCTGGGTATTTTATGGATGAAATGTGTGGAGAAATTCGCGCTGGACAAGATATAAGTAATTTCGAGGTTTTTCCAAGTGGGTTGAGGTAAAAAAGTGAGAGGAAGGGGGGGGGGTTCGTGGCGAGACGCGATGTAGGTAGCCGTGCATGTTTGTTATAGGCAGCCGCGTTGGGGTGCGTTGTGCAATTCACTTCACGTTGAGTGATCTGTTCACTGAGCTATAATGTCTGCGCGGTGTGTTAAAAAATTCATAGTGTTTCATCGTCGGAACCACCGGCGCTTACGATGACCAAAACAGCGTGTTGTGCAGTTTAGCGAAAGAAGGTACATCAGCTCAAAATATATTTTATGTGTTGTACAATAAGCAAATTGTAGACAGACTTCTGAGAAAGGGGGCTTTGTGGTGCTACGTGATATGCTTAGCCGTGCTGGTTTTTGCAAGGCAGTTGCGGCGTGTTGTGCAATGTATCGTAAGCGCAATACTTATCTTATCGTTAGACTCATTTTTGGGCATACTTAGCTGCTTGTGGAGCAAGTTTCCGAGAGAATAGATTATATTGCGGATTATTATTCTATTTCGTGGAATATTTTTTTAAATAAGCGCATTCTTTGCAGTAGTTCATTGAGGAATACGCGGAAAATTTGATATTTTTTTGCCTAGTCACCTGCTTGTGAAGCAAGTTTTTGAAGCAATAGAAAATGTTGACGGTTATTTAATTATTTTGACAAATTTTTTAAAATTTACGTAGATTTCACTGCAGTTTTCTGTAAGGTATTGCGTAATCTAAGAAATTGTCGAATTTTGTGTGGAATGCGTATGGATGGGGTACGTTTCATATAGCAATTTTTGATAGAATGAAATGTATCGAAAAGTGTTGAATTATTCTGAGGAATGCTTCGAAATTTAGGCATATTTCGGCAGTTTTCCTTACTGGAAAATATGAGAAAGTGTTCAGATTTTTTTTAGCTCGGTTCTTGGGTGTGTAGGGCAATTTTTCTAGGCAATAGAATAAATTTAGGGCATGCGAAATTATTTTGGGGTTTACAGTAGGAGTGGATAAATTTTTTACTTCGGATTTTTGCAGCCATTGATCAGCAGGGGAAATCGGCGAATATTTGTCCAGATTGTATGATTGTATGAATAGAGACTACGTCCACAGGCGGGGGGGGGCGTATGTTTTTCGTGGGAGCCCTATGGAAAACAGAGGGAGGGGAAGTTGCACCGAGTTGGGGACAGAATTGGGCTATAACACGCGTGAATATATGCCGACTTGTTTTAGACGAGGTGACTGGTTCATTCTAGCAGCCATTATATTGGAATTACTGGAAAATTATCACGGCTGCCTTTTCAGGGCCAATAAACCGTGTGTTGAATGCGTAGCTCCAAATAGATTTCGGCATCACATGAGCTTGGCAATCGGATTTCTTGTTCAAAGTTACTGAGATTGAATCGGGCAATTGCTAGCCCTTTTAGAGCTGCCAGCCTGATGCCCTCTCCTCTGTCAAACATACATCCTCGCTCAAACATATTTCGTTTCTTAAACTATTTAAAATTAGGGTTATATTATTATAACGGGGTAAAGCAGTGCGCTTGAATACGAATATGAAGAAGGCGAGGACCCACTGATCAAGATTTCTTGTTCTTCTTATTTTGAATGAAGCGTCCATCTGTAGGGTTTTGGGGCTTAAAAATTCACGAATCAATATTATATGTGAACTAGGCGCTTGCAATCAACTATTCTCTTCTTGAGGCACTTTTTCTGTGCTTATAGCCAGCTAGCGTTACAGTATATCTTACTTGCCATCGGATGTTTCTCGCCTAGCCATATTTTCTAGTTCTAAAGAATACAAATCAGTGAATCAATTCGATTCCAGGATAATGATGTGCGCTGATAACGAATATGCAACAAGCCAAAATGCGCGATCGACAGTTCCTATTTATATACAAAGGAGCTTTAATCAGCCATTTTTCGATTTTTCAGAATTTTTCCCACGTCCCTCTATCTTCATTAATTCACCCATACTCTTGGCGAGTCTTTTTCGAATAATTAGTTTTCCAGAGAAGCAAAAAACGCTGATTACAAATATGATAAACGCGGGAACTCGCTAATCATAGTGAGCGCGCAAACAGAATTATTAGGAAACATTTCTTGAAATCTTTTATTTTTACCATTTTTAGTGCCCGTCATTTGCAGAAAAGGACCTACCTTATTCTCAAAGTAAGTTTTCTTTTAAACTGCGTTTTTTCATGATGCTTATTTAAACGCGCTCCCATATATTATTTGAATAACTCTTCTTATAGCTTTTTGCTTCCGCGTTGCTGCCAGCCAGCTCGACTACCAATCGCCAGACCCATTTTTTCTCTCATTCATATCTCGCTTTTTTGACTTTAAAAATTCGTAATTCATATGGTTAAGAGGTAATCGACTATGCTGATTACGAGAACGATAACATCAAGTGTTCGCTCCCCATGGTTCTTTCTCAAACGCGCTAATTGCACGTTTTTTTACGGTGTTCTAGACTTTTATCAGGAAAGCAAACAACGGCGATTGCATTTTTGACAAGATTAAAAGACCACGAGCAAACCTGTTTTTATTATTACTTATCATCGCTTTAATTCGACTACACACAATTGCTATCCAGTTGCCGTGTACCTTACTTTTTTGGATTCTCCCGGTATTTCTCAATCAAGATTTCATAAAATTTTTTTGCTTCTCTTTCTCTTGTTCCGAATTTTTTCAAAAATAAATTGCATTAGATGCTGGTTTTTGAATGTAAAATTCATGCTTATTTTGTGTCTCACTTCTCGCGCATTGCTATGCTCATGCTGATGTGTGTGTATGGTTTTCGTCATGTTTTACTTGCTGCTAGATAGTTATGAATTCAATTTATGATGGCGAACTATCTGCTTGTATATTCCCGCGCATTCAAGTAAAAATCTCGATATAATGCAATTTGCTCTTGAGTGAAATTATCTAGTCCTCATTTACTTCGTATAAAACATTCTGTGGAAAAGTGAAAAATGAGCTGCCCAGTAGAGTTGGGTGACTATCTGCCACCGGATGGTGTTAACGAAAACCGCTTCTTCCCTCCCTCTTGAGCTAGCGAAGACTATAATAAGTAGAGGACATCGCCACTAGAGGCAAATGGTTAGTAGACGCTAGAGGCTAAAAACTCTGGCCTCCATCAAGCCCCCATTCTTCCCCACAATTCTCCCCACACGCTTAGCTGGCTTTGGAGATTTAGCAGCATTTTGTTTTCAGGTCAAAGGGCGAACCTAAAAGGTCACCTAGAAGTCTGTAGGGAAGCTACAGCGTGCTACGAAAATGAAAACCGCTGACTAGGAGACGTAGCAGCAACCAAGGTTGAAAGGCCAGAAGGATGGCAAGGGGAATAAAGGACTTTTCAGAATATCGAGAGAGATCAGAGGTGAGAATGGAGGACTTCTGAAATTCCATGAAGAGCCAATGCTGCATAAGCGCTAGAAAAGTGAGAACGAGTGGCTAATACATGTAGCAGCTAAGGTCGGAAGATCGAAATAGAATATAAAAGCCCCACTGTGAGCTAGTTAAAAAATAGTCAATGGGCATTATATTTCACTTAAGAAACGACAGCGTCATTTCGTCGAAGCTTAAAAAAAAATTTGATTAACGGGACCAGAAGAAAGCTTCGATGCTTCCAAAAATAAATATTGAAACTCTGTTCCGAAGAGTCAAGCTTTTGAAAAAACTGAAATTTACAATTGTACGAACTCTGGTTGTTTCTTTAGGGCTGAGGCTGATGGTTATCCCCCTCCTCCTTCTCCTTCTCCTCCTCGTCTTCTTTCCTCTGAACAAGAAATCGCGTATTCTGGAACTCGACGACGGCTAGATGGATTTTGATAAAAATTAGCTTGATTGCAGGCCGGGCCTATTCTACTGCGTGTGCAGAAAATCAAAAAATTTTTGTCAAACCGTTCTCGATTTATGAGCTGGCTGAAATAGTCCTTCAGCACTGTGCGTCCAGTTGGCTCGTCTAAGCAGGCAACCAAGGTGACCAATGAAGGTTTGAAAAGTTTTAAGTTGCATTCAAAAAGTGATCCAAAAATTGGAGTATAATATCGAGAGGGAGCTGATATCAAAGCAGAATTTAAAGTACAAGATTAAAAAAAAATTCGACGTGAACTAAAAATGCAGCGATTAGTAACTGAGTGAATGAGTTTTTTATATTGTTTCGTGTCAACTACACACAGACTGCAGAAGAGGGCCCACCTAGAAAATCACAAAAAACTTTTAATAATCCAATACATGTACTGATGTAAAGCAATCCATGTTTCTCTTAGTGAAACAGGGTGCTAAAGCTAATGCATTGGTGCGGTTGGTGTTTAATCCATTTTCTGCACTTCACCCAACATGGCATGATACTTTTGCTTAGTAGTATACATCTAGCAGCCAACGCGTCTTCGCAGTCTACAAACGGGTTGGTTTCGGACAGTTCATAATTTTTTGAATAATTATTTGTTTTTTCCAAAGTCTAGCATCGGAGTGAAGAACTGAATGAAGATTGCTGTGTTTGATGCTAGTCAGAAGCGGCTGAATTTTGTAAGTAAATGCAGCGAACAATATAGGCAGCAGATCATGTGCACTCGGAGCAGCGAAATCATGACCAAATTGGTCAAGCGCTTTCAGGAGTCACGTTGTGAACTTTTGTGGCTGTACAGTCCATTATGAATGTTATATATGAATAGGATTATGAATGTAGTAAAATCAGACTAAATGATATAGTCTTTGAATTAAGAAAAATAATAATTATTTTAAAAGTGATATGAGTTACTGCTGGTTGAAGGGCTTGCTGGCTGGTAATCCATATACTGTAAGTTCAAAGATGTCGGCAGCAAAAAGTTGTTGCTAAGGCTGACTGTTTCCAGCTTCTCCGACATCCTATAGTAATATCATTATACTGTATTCGGAAGCGAAAAAAAATAAGTTCGGTTTTGTAACACCCATTCACAATCAGGATTGTGACATTTGAGTTTTGTCTCTTCCTGGTTTATTCTATAAACCGAGCCTAATTACAAAAAATTTCCTGGGATTCACTGCCGAACGAACAATGGCTGTGGTGATTTTAAATTCAGGCAAAGTAAGTCAAAGTATAGGCAAAGTAAAAAAAAACAAAGTAAAAAAATTTGGGCAAAGTATTCAGGCCGTAAGGTGTTAGAGTACAGTACACATCAACTTGCATTATTTAAAGCCATAGAGACCTGAAACGTAAAGCAGCAATCTCGCGGGGTTTCGTCGTAGGTTCCGTCAAGTTGACACGACTTGAAAGAAAGAAAGATTGTGTTTCAGATATTCACCGTTTCTGCTTTGAGAAAATCACTTTGAGTTTTTTTTGACTTTTTTAAAAATTTTCATTTTTTCACACAAGTATGAATTCCTATGCATTGCTCATTGATATATTTTGTTATATTTTTTCCCTAATAATTTCAAAAATCACAGTTTTACTTTTCCCACTGAGTTCCTCGTTGTGAAGACATGAAGACGTGCAGTCTGTATTCGTGCATATAGTTTTAAACTAGAAAAATCTTGACGATAAATCAAGGAAAATTAATAAAAACGAAATTATTATAAATGAAACTGGCAATCGCCCTGTGTAAAACAGTTTTTTTACTTTTGGCACTGTTCAGGTAAGCGCTAACAGTAACCCTAGCACGCGCCATTCCTGTTCACCATTTGACTCTTTCGCCATTTGTGATAAGTGGCTAAAAACGACCCTACCTGAGGTAATTTCAAGCACCTAAAATTCCCCGACGCTTGTTTTTAGTTTTTAATGCGCGCATCGAATCCCTCAATACCTCTCACTGTCAATGCGGTTATACCTAGTATTTTTGGAGAAGGACGCTAATTACAAATATTTTCACAGCGGGTACCAGCCGATCACATTTTTTTCAACTTTAACGAGATGATGCTGTCTTTTTCTTGGGAATATTCGCCTAGGGGCGATTCTACGGCATCGTCCTCAGCGGCGCCAGTCTCTCCAACAGTTTTTCCGTGGTTTCAAAATGCGCTTAATATGATTCCTTGTAAACTTGACACATGCGATCAATTATTTTTTTGTCCAAAACCATTTTCTCCTCTCCTGTGCCACTAGTTAACTGGCGCTACAGTACACGAAGGCTGCTATAGATCCTTTCGCCCAGCCATATTATTGATGGAGACCCTAGTTGCGGAATGTTGTTTCAGTTTTCAGATTTTTTTCTGGTTTTCTATTCAGGCATCAATATTTTTAAGTGCCTAATCACTACTTACTAGTATTCGGGATAACGAAGTAGGCTGATTACGGATAAGCTTATAGAGGAGAACCGCTAATCGTGGTTCGCGTGCAAACGAAGTTTTTCTCGGCCATTTTCAAAATTTTTTTTTTGTTTAGATTTCTTCCTGTTGTTTTTTTGAATGGAGCGTCCTTTTTTCTTTTTTAAGCGTTAGAGGTTTTCAAAATGCACAAATGAATATTCTGTGTGAACTAGGCGCTTGAGATCTTTTTTTCTTTGGGTGCACTTTTCTCCTCTTTTGTGCCACTAGCAAGCTGGCGTTACAGTATATCTACAATTTCATCGAATGTTTCACGCCTAGCTATATCATCGAGTTTTTGAGAGTTCAAAAAAGTGAATTTTTTGATTTTAGAGTAATAAAGTGCGCTGATTACAAATATGCTAAAAGCGAGAATGCGCAATCAGCAGTTCCCATTTACAAAAAAGCTTCAATAAGCCATTGTTTGATTTTTCTGAATTTTTCCACCTTCTGCTATATGCATTAATTTACCCAGAATCTTAGCGTGTCTTTTCACGAATAATTTATTTTTCAGGGGAGCAAAGTACGCTGATACGAATATAATAAACGCGAGGACCCGCTGATCATAGTGAGCGCGCTAACAGAGTTATTCCCATATTTATGAGTTATCCCCACATTCCCTGTAATCTTTCTTTTTTACCATTTTTAGTGCCTCCCATTTACGAATAAGGATCTTTCCCTATTCTCATTGTAGTTTTCTTAAAGACAGCGTTTTTTATGATGTTTTCTGAAGCACGCGCCCATATATCTTCCAAATAATTCTTCTTATCGCTTTTTCTCCCGCGTTGCTGCAAGCCAGCTCGACTCTCAATCGCCACACCCTCTTTTTTATCATCCATATCTCGCTTTTTTGTCTTTTGAAAATTTTTGATTCTTACGGGTAAGGGGGAATCGACCATGCTGATTACAAAAACGATAACATTAATTTTCCGCTTTCTATGGTTCTTCCAGAAACGCGCTAATTGCAAGCTCTTTTTTCTGGTTTTTCGGACTTTGTGCTAAACCTTTTTTTTGTTCATGTTTCAGATATTTATCAAGGGCCTATGGGTCCGACTGCTTTTTTTAAGTGATTACCGACTCTGATTACGACCATAATGAGAGCGAGTATGCGGAATGTTCTTTCGGTTAGAAACACCATTCATTTTCGCTCATTTGTCAAATCACATTATGGACCTAAGCTTGTTATTTATTCGTGCAACGCGCCCGTTATTTATTTAATTCACACAATTGCTAGCTAGTTGTCGTGAAACTCATTGTTTTTGATTCTTTAGGTATTTTTGAATGAAATGTCCTTAGAATTTTATTCTGCCCCTGTAGTTAAGTACTCTAAATTTTATTCCAATAATGTGCAGTAGATGCTGGTTTCTGAATGTGAAATTCATGCCTTTTTCCAGTGTCTTAGTTTTCGCGCATGCTATGCTCATGCTGTCGTGTGTCCATGGTTGTTGTCCTGTTTCACTCTCTGCTAGAAGGTGGTAAATGTAACTTGTGATGGCGAACTATCTGCTTGTTTATTTCCGCGAATTCGAGTAAAAATCAATGATATCATGCCATTTGCTCTAGAGTAAAAGTGTCTAGTGCTTGTTTACTTCCCATGAAACATTTTATGATCAAGTGAAAAAATAAGCTGCCCAGTGACGATGGGTCACGATTTTCCACCGTATGGTGATGAGCGCTTTTTCGCCCTCGCTTCTGGAGCGAGCGAAGCTAGGGAGGTCAATGGTCAGTGAAGGCTGGTGGTCGAAAATTTTTTGCTTCTATCGAGCCCGCAACCTTTCCTACAATTTTTCATACACGCTTGGCTGGCTGTAAAGATGTCGCAGCATTTTCTAGGAAATAAAGGACTTCTAGAATATCGACAGGAAGCAAGTGATAAATAAAACCGCTTGGAAAGTCAGAGTGCCTAACAAGCAAATCATTAGCAGAAGTCAGAGTTCCGAAAAGTGGCAAAAAGAATGGAGGACTTCTATAATTTTATAAAAAGACAATGCTGGATGAGCGCTAGAAAAATAAGAGAGAAAAAGGGAAAAAAAGAGAGAAAAATTACAATGAGAATAGGGAAAGGTCCTTTTTTCGTGAATGCCGAGCACTAGGAATGGTAATAATTGAAGATTTTAGGAAATGTTCAACGATAGTTATGTTTGCGCGCCTACCATGATTAGCGGGTCCCCACTTTATCATATTCGTAAAAACTCAAGATTCTAGGAAAATTCTGGAAAATCAAAACAAAGCTGATTAAAGCTCCTTCGTACATAAGGACTGCTAATCGCGTGTACTTGCTTCTAGCATATTCGTAATCACCGCACTTTGTCATCCTAGATTAGGCACTTTGAGATATTGATACCTAAATGGAAAACTAGAAAAAATTCTCAAAACTGAAAAAATCCCCAATAAGAGTTCTATCAATAAAGAGCTGCCATTCGCGAGTTCCCGCTTTCAGCATTTCTGTTATGAGCGCACTCGATACGTCGAAATATAATTCAATTTATAAATTTGGACTCCCCGAAACTAGAAGATATGGCTAGGCAAAAGAATCAAAAGCAGCCTCGATGTACTGTAGCGCTAGCTGGCTGGTGGCACTGAAGAGAAGAAACTGGTCTTTGACAGATCGTATAATTGATCGCATGTGCTGAGTTCAACAAAAACCATATTAGGCGCATTGTATTTGTAAATAATCGCCTTATGATAGGCATGAAAAATCAAAAAACTGAAAAATTTCAAAAAATGGCGAAGAAAGATTTGCAGGCAAACCACAATAAAAAAGAAAAATGATTGACGGAGGAAAATGATAAACCAAAAAAATTGCCCCCTAAATAGACGCCTTTTTTGGTGACCTTAATTGAAGCGCGAACAATAGGCCTTCGGCGAAACAGAGAGCTCCGATCAAAACAAGAGGCTGCATGATCGAAACAACATGGTCGTATATGTTGGTTGTGTGCTGCCTTTCCTGTGCTGTTATGCGAATAGTCCAAGTAACGAAATATGAGCGAGCGAAAATAGGTGTTTGACAAAGAAGAAAGCGGCTGTCTGGAAGCTCTGGGAGCGTGAGCAACTGCCCAATTAATCTCTGAAAATTCAAACAGAAATCTATGGAACTGAAGCTGTATTGGTCAAGAGCAGCATCCTCGTTAAACCTGGCATTTTGCGCTCACTGACTTTTAAAAAGAGTCTTGCATTCCTCATTCGAAGAAATGCTTTTGCACTGTAAATTTCTTGTTAAACCAGCGCTAAAAAATCTTAGCACAATAAATGTTTTTTGTTTTTTTTAAAATCTGCTCGATATACGTTCGATGTGTCCTTGAACTCATTCAGCGTGTACAGAGGGGCGACGTTACAATTCATGATTAAAATTTTACGTGAATTTTTCATACTTCACGTAAACTTTTTTTTAGGCCCACGGAAACTTTACGCTGGGCCGACGTAAACTGCCTGGTCGTGGTTACTCAAACTTCACGTTGTTTATGTTCAGGGAGGGGAAAGGAGCATTCATGTGGCCGATGTTCAGTTAGCAGCCCGGCTGGCCTTGAACTGAATGGTCAGCAGCGGGTGGGCTTTGGCGATGCCACTCATCGTGCTGTACATTCCACGAGCCACCCGCAACATAAGATCACCAGACGCCCAGCCCCCTTTTGTCTTCCTCGCTTTTTCCTCCCTTTGTCGCGTGAACTGTAAGACGCGATAGCAAGCGTAAACCTGAGCGATGAGGAGTCGTAAACCTTAGAATCTAACAGCGTAAAGTTTACGCTCAGGCGCAAGAAAATGAGGAGGCAGTTAACGTAAAGTTTACGCTAAATTTACATGAAATTTTAACCATGAATTTTGACGTTGCCCTTAAAGTGTGTCATCTTGCAGCAATTGTGATCAAAATGTGATGCAAAAAAATTCTTTCTCCGCAAGAACAAAACCTAAAACAGAAATATCCTGTCGAATAGTTTTGAGTTGCATCTATGATTTTGAGGTGACCTTGAGATGAGAGTGTGATATCGAGATAGGCTGATATCGAATCAGAAATCATACTCGAGTTTTCTTTCTGAAACTAAGCCGTCTCTAGACAGCGAAGTCGTGTAGGCTGTAAGATGTAGAACAGGAAAACAAAGGAAAGAAGGCATGCTGGATGAGGGTGAAAAAAATCTAGCAAAAACTGCACGAATGCATTTAATTCAGCACCTTGTTTTACAATTAGCAACATATATCTGATAACGTTAAAACTTGTATTAGATTATCATGAGTTTTTTATCGGTCTTTTTTTTGTGTGAACTTGATTCTGCAGTCAGTGTGTGAGCGGACATCAAAGTTTAAAAATGAGTTGGTAAAACATTCATTCATACATATTGACATTTCATTATTTATTTAGCATGCATCGATCAAAATACTATAACCCTTCACATAATTAAGAAGAGCTTCAAAAAAGAATTGACTTTTCAGTCAAGTTCATTCTCTACTGACAGAAAAAGCCAATCGATAAACTATGAAAAAGCTACAATCAAGCCACAAAAAAATGATCGTTTGTACGCAATTATTATTTCTCGAACTGGGTACTACGAGTCGTGCAGTAATATTGTTCTTCTAAATAATTCTTCTTATCGCTTTTTCTCCCGCGTTGCTGCCATCTCGCTCGAATTTTCAACGCCGGAACCCTTTTTTGCGCATCTATTTCTCGCTTTTTCAACTTTCAAAATTTTGCTATCCATATAAGTAAGGCGGGACGGGTATGCTAATTACAGAAACCATATCATTGAGTGTCCGCAAACCATAATTCTCAAAGAAACGCGCTAATTGCTTGCTTTCTCTCCTTTTTTTTAGACTTTGTGCGACGCGTTTTTTTTCGCGCATGTTATGGATATTCATCAGGGGCCCATGGGTCTGATCACTGCTCTATAGAGTGATTACCGACGCTGATTACGGTCATGATGAAAGCAAGTCTGCGAGTTGTTTTTTTTTTGCTGGAAACAGCATTCATTTTTTTCATCTTATCTTATCATGGACCTGCGCCTGTTATTTATTTAATTTAAGCCTCCGTTATTTGTTTAATTCACACAATTGCTAGCTAGTTGTCGAGCAACTCACTTTTTTGATTCTCTGGGTATTTCTCGATCGAGATTTTAAAGAGTTCCCGGCTTCTGTTCAAGTTAGGTTTTTTCAAATTATATCCAAAAAAAGTGCGGTAGATGCTGGTTTTTTTAAAGTGAAATTTATTTATTCTTTCCAGATGTCTTAGTTTTCGCGCATTGCTATGCTAATGCTGTAATGTGTTCATGGTTGTTGTCCCCTTTTACTCGCTGCTAGAAGGCGGTGAATGCAATTTGTGATGGCGAACTATCTGCTTGTAGATTTCCGCACATTTCAGTAAAAATCATGATATTAAACCATTAGCTCTAGGGTTGAATTATCTAGTCCTGGTTAACCTTGTGTGAGATATTTTGTTAAAAAAATGAAAATGAGCTGCCTGGTAGAGATGGGTCACAATCTTCCACCGGAGGGTCTCAACGAGGAGCGCTTCTTTGACCTCGCCTCTGGAGCTAGCGAAGCTTATTTTGAGTAGAGGGCATTGCCACCAGAGGCCCATGGTCAACAGGCGCTAAGGAGGCTAAAAAAATTTGACCTTCATTGAGCCCGCAATCTTTCCCACACTCCAGGGTAGCTGTGAAAATGTAGCAGGATTTTGTTTCAAGTCAAAGGGTGAACGAGGGGAAAGGTCACCTAGGAGTCTGTAGTGAGCTAACAGCGTGCTACGAAAGTAAACACGCCTGACAGGGAGACATAGTTGCAACCAAGGTTGGAAGGCCAGAAGGACGGCAAAGAAAATAAGGGCCTTTTAGAATATTGAGAGAGAGCGAGTCATGAATTGACGCGCTGAAAAAGTCATGGTGCCTATCAAGCTAATCTTCAGCGGTAGCCCAGGTCGAAAGTCAGAAAAGTGGCGAAGGGAGTGGGGGAATTTTCAAATTTCATTAAGAGCCAATGCTGGATAAGCGCCAGGAAAGTGAGTATCAGTGACTAATACATGTAGCAGCAGAGGTCGAAAGATCGGAAGGGAAATAGAAGACCTACTGTTAGCTAGCTAGAAACAAGTCAATAGGCATTATATTCCGCTCAACGAACGACAACGTCATTTCGTCGCAGCTTGAAAACAAATTTGATCGGCGTGTACCTGCTTGAGAAATATCTGTGATCAGCGTACTTTCTGTAAGAATACTACTTATAACTGCATAGACAGTAAGAGGTATTGAGGAATTTAATGCCTAGGCAGAAAATCAGAAAAATATAAAAACTTCCCACCGAGAGTCCCTATTAATGAAGAACCGCAAATCGCGGGTCTTCGCTTTCATCATATGGTAATAAGCGCACTTCATGGTCCCAGTATCAAGAAAATTCACTAATTCTTAGTGTTTGAAACTAGAAGATGTGGCTAGGCAAAAAAGGATCGATGGCAGCTTAAGCATACTGTGGCGCTAGCTATCTGCTGGCGCAAAAGAGTAAAAAAGGTCTCGGACAAATAAAATACTCGATTGCAAGCGCCTAGTTCACACAGAATCTCGATTTCCGCATTTTGTAACACTGAAAACCTGGAGATGGATAAAATCTAGTGAACGAAAAATTTTTCGAGACTGGTCGTGAAAAAATTCTGATCGCACGCGGATCATGATCAGCGGGTCCTAGCGTCAAAAAAAGGCCGAAAAGAGGACTTTTTCGAAAAAACTTTTCACTAAAACTTGATGCTCCAAAAAATCAACATCAATAGGCAGATCCCTGAGGCTCATGCTTTCAAAAAACAAAAATTCACACGTGTTCGACCTCTGGTTGTTGCTCTAAGGCTGAGGCTGATATTTATTCTCCTCCCCCTCCTGCACACTGACTGCAGAACCAACCTGGAAATTCACAAGAAAATTGTAATGATCTAATACATGTACCAATGTAAACAAATCCATGTTTCTCCCAGTAAAACAGAGTTCTAAATCTGATGCATAAGCGGGTTTTTTAAAAATTTTCAGTACTTCACTCAACATGCCATAATACTTTCGCTGTAGTAGTATACATCTTGCAGCAAACGCGTCTTTGCTGTCTAGAAAATGGGGCTGTCTAGAAGTTTTAGACAGTCCATGATTTTTTGAATGCCTTTTTGTGGCTTTCTCGAAATCTAGCATCGGAGTGAAGATGTAGAAAAAGATATTCTTGTGTTTATTGCTTATTGAAGGCGGCCAAACTCTTTGAGTAGGCACAGCGAACAGTGAAGGCAGCAGATCATGTGCAGTTGCAGCAGCGAAATCATGACCGAATCGGTCATGCGCTTTCAGGAGTCGCGCTGTAAACTTCTGTGGCTTCACAGTCCATGATGAACGTGATATATTGTGAATGAAAAAAATATCGGACCGCCCATTGAATGAAGAAACTAAAACTAAAATCTAAATTAAGTGTGGTTCAATTTTTCCCTACAGATTATTGTAGCTCGAGCCAGCCTCAGGAATCGCGCAGCATCACCAAATCTTCTGGGGAAAGTTTGTCTTGTGCCACATGTAGATTGCTAGAACGGGTGGTATTTTATCCCAAACTCAGTTCCTGGCTTTAGGTTTGGAGTCTTAGCTTTAAACACAAGTGCTTGAGGTTTTTTTTGAAAAACTAGAAAAACTTCTAAGGTATATGAATGTCTTTGCACTTTTTGAAAAACTTAGTGAAAGCAACTAGGTTTAATTTTTTTATTTTTCCTGTCCATCATCTGTATTTCGAAGATGTTGAGGAAAGTTTACAAGAATTTCAGTGCGCAGGAAAGAAAAAAAGCGCAACGAAAAATCGAAATTGCGGGTTGAAAATCTGATTTTCTGGATCTATATACTCCGAAGCATGCTGAATCTTGCCATATCAATTAAAAGTCATAAAGTGAGTGAGCTGGCAACCTCATCGACTACAAAGTTTCGAAAATTGGTCTAAAAGTTGGCTGATTTTCAAAAATATCCTTATACAAATGTACCTGAGCATCAAAGTACATCCCGGATCACTATCGATCAGCATGACTGTGCGCAAAATGTTTAATTTTCGAGGTTATTTCACTTTAACGGTTATTAGAAATAATGAAGATGCGTGTTAAAATTCATTTTATTTTTGAGTTGACAATCTCTGTAGGCCTATTTGAAAAATCAAGCACCACCGAACTTAGAACCACACCGGGAATACAACCAAACCTCAAAATCAGTAAAGAAGAATCCAAGATATTGGGCGAGGATTTTATTATATTATTTCGGACCTAAAAAATCGGCCTTTTCTCGTATTCTCGTAACGTTTTTGAAAAATGAAAAAATGCTGGGAAGATCAAACATCGATGGCACTTTTTGTGACAATCACCTCGGCTGGAATCCCAGCGACTTCTTGAAACGGTTTCAATAAGATATAAAGGAGTTTTAGGAGAATTTCGAGAAAAATTCGAAGAGGTTTTCTCGTTAGAGAAACTCATTTTTGGCTTACATACCAATTTTTTTAAGAAAAAAGGAGTGAACAAAGTCAGAACACAAAATTTAAAATATTCAAAATCGCACATCGCCAATTTTGTTACAGAAATAATCAAATCGTCCAAAGCATTTAATCGATTTTTGTAATCTTGCTCCGTTTTTTCGTTTGATGTTCTTTAAACCCTGAGCCTGCCGCTTCTTGTAGCGAGATGCAATGTCACCATTGTCGACTTTTTTTTTGTTCTCGGCGCCAATTTATAACGAGAATGTGACGCAGAGACGAAACGAATCATTTCTCTCAGGATGTCGAATTTCAAAACGCCACCCGCCATTTTGATCGTGTCGTCCACCAATCGTTAAGCGATCAAAAGTTTTTGGGCTAGAAAGAATTTTTCTTAAACAATAAATTTCTTTTCACCCTGATGTATTCCTAAAAGTTTTGATAAGGTAAATTTTCTCCAATCAAACCGCACCAAAAAAAATCCAATCGAACGACAGTTTCGTTAAAATTTGTAAAACGATTTTTGATGTCAACGTTGCTGATTAGTCGTTGATATTCCGTTTTTGCTCGTCATGCAACAGTTGCATTGACTCAATTTGCCTTAAGCAATGCAGCTAAGCACAACTCGAATCGTTGGACGCAGACTTTTCTAAATTTACAATGGTTGATGGCCGCAGACTGCTCGGTCCTCGAACAAGTGAATATTTCAATGGCGATCGTAGGATAATTTTCGTCACCGTCTTGATCGAAAACGATTGACATTGGCTGTGAAATTGTCTATGTTTTAGATCCGATAATTGTTTCGGTTTTCAAAATGTACGATCTCTGAATCTAAGTAGCATACTCGGGATATTTCTTTGGATCCAACCAATCGGTATTACAATAACAATCGTATTTGGGCATTTCAATTTAGATAAAAACCAAAAATCAGATTTAAAAAAAAAATTAGTTAGAAAACAGAGAACGTAAGCAAAAACAAAACAAATTGTTATTAACACAAGCTAATTTGCTATACGCGGCAAAATGGCGCGAAATCCTCAAACAAAAATCACAAAAAAATTACACAATCTGAAACCACATCGAAAATTTGAGATAAATTTGCAAAAATTGACAAAGTTTATCGTTTTAAGGAGAATTTAAGGACATAAAGGGGCATGGGTCGACTTCGAGGACTATTTAAGGATTTCGAGGACGCTGGGTACCCTTCCTCGGACATTTAAAACGGAATTTCCCAAACCGATTGGCAAAAATCGATATGAATGAAGTGTTTTTTCAATTACACTTTCAATTTATGGTAAACCGAACAACCCAGTAGCCTAACAAGTTTTATGCTTTTCAGATTCGTGACATTCGCGAAATAACCAAAGGCAATAATTTTTTATCATGTTGCTGCGGTTTTTCTATTATGAATTTCTTTGTCTTACCGATGTTTTATTCTGGTCCCGCATTCATTGATTCGCCCTGTTGGACGCCCCAGTTCGTGATGACTGGGTATTTGTGACATGTCGGAATATAGCTAACTCTCAATGTTAGGATATAGGATTTCTAATATTACAAGCTGAGATGGCTATGGAGAAACAGGTAATCCAATCAAACAAATAAATAATGTGATGTCATTGTCTGGATGTCATATTTTCCGTTCCTCTTTTATGCCTGCTTGAAGCATCCCCAAAATAATTCATTGGTAAAAATATGGGCACTTATTAATTTACGCACTGAGATTAATAGTAATGGGAGAATGAAATATTGAATTGCACCGATTTGCATGCTTTAGATGTAAGCCAAGTACAATTTTTGACCCTCGAAATTTGAAGTTGTGCGCACAGGCATGCTAATGGATAGCGATGCGGAATGGATTTTGATGCTCAGGTACAGTTGTATGAGCATATTTTTCAATACCATTTTCGTTTTCAACTAATTTTTGCAGCATCAAAGTCGATGTAGTCGCCAGCTCACACACTCCATGACTTTTAATTGATATGGCAAGATTCAGCATGTTCGGAGTATATAGATCCAGAAAATCAGACGTCCAAACCGTGATTTTGATTATTCAAGCGCTTTTTCTCTTTTCGGCGCACTCAAATTCTTGTGAACTTTTCGCAACATCTTCAGAATACAGATGATAAACGGGACAAAAAAAGAATCAAACGCAGTTGCTCGCACTGAGTTTCCATGCTCTTCCAGAATATATTCTCAAAATAAAGGTTGCTTCATGTATTGTCAATAAAACGACTGTTTGCTGTACCCCATTAAATTTTTGACTAAAATCGCGCGCTTTACGTTTTTAAATTGGAATATCTGAGCAAAAGCTTGACAAATTTTTTTCCCATCACAGATTTTAAATTAGCGCAAAAAACTTATCTAGATTCATCATTAAAATCGAGGCCTCGAAAAAAAGGGTCTACTCATACTCAGATTTGGTCGACCCTTACGGACTACAGCTCTTAATTCGCCATTTTTTTTTTGATTTTTTATTGCTATCATTCAAAAATAAGGCGATCATTTTGAGTTTTCTCAGGGTTCCGAGATGCGCTGAATATGATTTCATGTAAACTTGGCACATGCGATCGATTATTTGATCTGTCCGAGACCATTTTCTCCTCTTCAGTGCCACCAGCCAGCTGGCGCTACAGTACATCAAAGCTGCCATCGATCCTTTCGCCTAACCATATCTTCTAGTTTCAGGCAGTTCAAACTACAAAATCAAATTGAATTTATAAGTAATGAATGCGCTCATTACGAACATGCTTGGAGCAAGAACTAGCAAATGGCAGTTTTCTTCCGATTGGGACCCTTATTGGAGATTTTTTTTAGTTTTCAGATTTTTTTCTTATTTTTCATTCAGGCATCAATATCTCCTAGTGCTTGATAACTAATACTAGTATTCCGGGGAAGCAAAGTACGCTGATTACGGATATGCTTGGAGCGGGGATCCGCTGATCGGGGTTCGCATGCAAACGTAATTGATTTTGGCCGTTTTTTGATTTTTTTTTGATGAGATTTCTTGTTTTTTTTTCTCAGAATAAGGCGTCCATCTGTAGGACGCCATCAATATTCTGTGTGAACCAGACGCTCGCGATCGACTATCCTTTTTTTTAAGGCAATTTTTTTCTTTTGTGCAACTAGCCAGCTGGCTTCACAGTATATCCGGCATGACATTGGATGTTTCTCTCCTAGTTATATCTTAAAGTTTTTGAATTAATAAATTAACAAATTAATAAATTGATTCGATTTCAGGGTGATGAAGTGCGCTAAAAACAAAAATGCTGGAAGCTAGTAGGCGCGATTAGCGGTTCTTATTTACATAGGAGCTTTATTTACGAAGAAAGGTGGTAAATGCGATTTGTGATGGCGAACTATCTGCTTGTATATTCCCGCGCATTCAAGTAAAAATCTCGATATAATGCAATTTGCTTTTGAGTGAAATTACTGTAAAACGGAATATGTTCGCGGCGGAAAAATTTCGCGGGTCCCCCTAATATGGCTTTTTCGCGGAGAAAAATTTTCGCGGACAAGCCCAAAACACCTGCTGAACCGTTTTACAACAGTCTTCGTACCGTACATCGTTCCGTCACAGACATCTTTACTTTTTACTTTACATCAAGAAACGTTTTCTAATCCATGCATAAAGCATTTTTAACCGCGTCCATGATACCAGTTTTCACCCAACCGACAGTTTTGATGCTCATATCATTTTGTGTGTACAACTTCGCGGAGGAAAATTTTCGCGGAAAATTAAAAACCGCGAAAACCGCGAACTTTTTCTGCCTCGAATAATTTTCCGGTTTACAGATGGGTCACAATCTTTCATCTGATAGTGTTAACCAGAGGCGCTTTTTTGACCTCGCCCCTGGAGCTAGCAAAGCTTATAATAAGGAGAGGGCATTGCCACTAAAGGCCCATGGTCAACAGAGGCTCTAGGGCTAAAAAAATTTGACTTTCATTGAGCCTGCAATCTTCCCCACACTCCAGGTGGCTGTAAAGATGTAGGAGCATTTTGTTTTTGGTCGAAGGGTGAACGAGGGGAAAGGTCACCTAGAAGTCTGTAGAGAAACTCACAGCGTTCTACAAAAGCGCAAACGCCTGAAAGGAAGACGTAGTAGCAACCAAGGTTGGAAGGCCAGAAGAGCAACGTAGAAAACAAGAGCCTTCTAGAATATCGAGAGAGAGAGAGAGAAAGAGTCATAAATGAACGCGTTGAAAAGGTCAAAGTGCCTAACAGGCAAATTCTCAGCGGTGCCCCAGGTCACAGGTCAGAAAAGTGGCGAAAGATTGGAAGGCCTGTGAAATTTAAAAAAAAAAGAGTATGAGTGGCTAATATTCCAGTATCAAATAAATTCACCGATTCAAAGTGTTTAAAACTAGAAGAACTAGAAACCACAATTAGCGGGTCCCTGCTTCGAGCATATCCCTGATGAGCGTAATTTGCCACCCCGGAATACTAGTAATCAGAAATTAAGCACTAGGAGATATTGATGCCTGAATGAAAAACTGAAAGATATTCTGAGAACTGAAAAAATCTCCAATAAGGGTCCTAATCAGAAAGAAAACTGCTATTCGCGAGTTCCCGCTTCAAGCATATTCGTAATGAGCGCTTTTATTACTTTAGAATTCTATTCGATTCATTAATTCGAACTGCCTGGAACTAGAAGATATGGCTGGGCGGAAGGATCGATGGCAGCTTATATGTACTGTAGCGCTAGCTGGCTGGTGGCACTGAAGAGAATAAAATAGTCTCGGACCAATAAAATAGTCGATCGCAAGCGCCTAGTTTACACAGAATCTTGATTCCCGCATTTTGTGACACTAAAAACCTGGAGATGGATAGAGTCTGATCGAAAAAAAATTTTTAGACTTCAACCAACTGCGCTATTATGTGATTCTTATTTTTACGTATCCAGTTTTACTAACACCTGCAGCGAGTAGTGCACTCGTAAATTCACAAAGAAGTAGTTTGGAAGCAGGTAGTTCGCTCCAAGCATATTCGTGATGAGCGCATTAATTACTTCGAAATTTGTTTCAATTTTTTCATTTGAACTGCCTGAAACTAGAAAACAAATTGCTAGGCGAAAGGATCGATGGCAGCTTTGATGTACTGTAGCGCCAGCTGGCTGATGGCACTGAAGAGAAGGTAATGCTCTTAAGCCCAAAGTATAGTTCGATGCGATGCGTCAAATAAGCGTGCGATGCGAGACTTTTGGGTCAACTGACAATGTGAAAAGGTGCCTACAACGTCGCATCGCAAGCTTATTTGACGCATCGCATCGAACTATACTTCCAGCTTTATTCGTAAACTTGCCACATGCGATTGATAATTTAATCGATCGCATGTGCCGAGTTTACCAAAAATCATATTTAGCGCATTTCGAAACTCTTGAAAAACTGTAAGTAATCGCCTCATTTTCAAATGATGTTCGACAAAAAAATTGGCGAGTTAAGGTCCTGTTTGCAGGCAAATCACGATGCAAAAAAACTGACGGAGGAAAATATGACTAGAAGAAAAAATCGTCCCCTATAATGACGCTTTTCCTGGTGACCACATTTAAAGCGAGGGCGCGCGCAAACAATGGGCCGCTGGCGAAACGAATAGCTGCGATCGAAACAAGAGGCTGCATGATCAAATTGACATGGTCGCATATGTTGGTTGTAAGATCCTATTTCGAAAAGAGAGTCTGAGGAGTAATTATGCTCTCATGCACTCTTTATGCACTTCTTATGCACTTTGTGCATGTTGTGTATAGAGGGATATCCAAATAAATCTTCCACAAAATTTTTAGTAGGGATAGAATGGAGAAGTGTCGCGGCTTTATTTCACACGTTTTTTTTACGTTCAGGGAAGCCCTAGTCGTTTTGCCTCGTAGCCATTTGGAATCGGATCAATAAACCCCAATCGAATAATAGAACTCGCCGATTATTGATAATCAAAAAACAATCTCATATTTGCACGATGTGTTTCTCCGTTTTAAGCTTCTGAGCAAAAAACCTTTCGCTCTGTGCCTTCTTTCTGTGCCTTCGAATTCATCTAAACTCGTTGAGGTGATAAGCGGGTCCTCGCGTTTATCATATTCGCTATAAGCTCACTGCATTACTTATTTTTAATGAAATATGCCAAATTTAAAGATTCCAAAAAACGAAATATAGGGGGGGGCGAAAATATGTGTCTTGCAAAGAAGAGCGCAGTTGGCTGGCAGCTCTGAGAGGGCGAGCATTTCCCCAATTCAATCTCCGTAACTTCAAACAGAAATCCCATTTAACTAAATCACTGTTGGTAGAAAGCAAATTTCGCAGTTGCATCTGGCATTTTTCACTCACTCATTCAAAAAAATTCGCATTTTGCATCCGAAGAGAAGTTTTTCACACTGCAAATTTCTTGTTGGAGCAGCGCAAAAAACTCTCAGCACAATTAAGGTAGGAGTTTTTATAAAGTCTTCTCGATATACGTTCAATGTGTCTTTCAACTCTTTTAGCGTGTACAGTAATTCTCTATAGTTAAATACTCGATACCTGTTTTAATTGATGTCTAGTCTTCGAATGTAGGTCGCGCATATCCGTACATAAAATTCTTTGAGAGACTGGCGCCGCCAAGGACGATGCCGCCAAATCGCCCCTAGGAAAATATTCTCGCATTCCAAAAACAAAGAATTCTTTTCAGGTGAATCATTCCGCTTAGCGCCACAGTCGTTAAATCATACTGTATCTGCACTGAGAATAAGAGATCACAACAAAAATTTCAGTGCTTGTTTTTGAAAGTGTCTGAGAGTGTGTTTTGACTTCATTTTGATATTAATACACTGAAAAGTGTCATCTTGCAGCAATTGTGATTAAAATGTGATGTAAAAATTGTTCTGTTGCAGGAACATAAATTAAACGAGAAATATCTTTTCGGATAGTTTAAAGTTGCATCTAGAAGGTGACCTTGAGATAAGAGTTTGAGATCGAGATAAGGCTCATATCGAAGCATAAATTATACTCGAGTTTCCCATAATCAGATGAATTCATCAATGTAAATTTCTTGTTCAACCAGCGCTAAAAAATCTTAGCATAACGAATGTTTTTTGTTTTTAAAAAAATCTGCTCGATATACGTTCGATGTGTCCTTGAACTCATTCAGCGTGTACAGAGGGGCGACGTTACAATTCATGATTAAAATTTTACGTGAATTTTTCATACTTCACGTAAACTTTTTTTTAGGCCCACGGAAACTTTACGCTGGGCCGACGTAAACTGCCTGGTCGTGGTTACTCAAACTTCACGTTGTTTATGTTCAGGGAGGGGAAAGGAGCATTCATGTGGCCGATGTTCAGTTAGCAGCCCGGCCGGCCTTAAACTGAATGGTCAGCAGCGGGTGGGCTTTGGCGATGCCACTCATCGTGCTGTACATTCCACGAGCCACCCGCAACATAAGATCAACAGACGCCCAGCCCCCTTTTGTCTTCCTCGCTTTTTCCTCCCTTTGTCGCGTGAACTGTAAGACGCGATAGCAAGCGTAAACCTGAGCGATGAGGAGTCGTAAACCTTAGAATCTAACAGCGTAAAGTTTACGCTCAGGCGCAAAAAAATGAGGAGGCAGTTAACGTGAAGTTTACGCTAAATTCACGTAAAATTTTAACCATGAATTTTGACGTTGCCCCTAAAGTGTGTCATCTTGCAGCAATTGTGATCTAAATATGATGCAAAAAATTCTTTCTCCGCGAGAACAAAACCTAAAACAGAAATATCCTGTCGAATAGTTTTGAGTTGCATCTATGATTTTGAGGTGACCTTGAGATGAGAGTGTGATATCGAGATGAGCTGATATCAAAGCAGAAATCATACTCGACTTTTCTTTCTGAAACTAAGCCGTCTCTAGACAGTGAAGTCGTGTAGGCTGTAAGATGTAGAATAGGAAAACAAAGGGAAGAAGGAATGCTGGATGAGGGTGAAAAAAATCTAGCAAAAACTGCACGAATGCATTTAATTCAGCACCCTGTTTTACAATTAGCAACATATATCTGATAACATTAAAACTTGTATTAGATTATCATGAGTTTTTCATCGGTCTTTTATGTGAACTTGATTCTGCAGTCAGTGTGTGAGCGGACATTGAAGTTTAAAAATAAGTTGTTAAAATATTCATGGATACATATTGACATTTCATTATCAGTTTAGCATGCATTGATTATAATACCATAACGCTTTACATTATTGAAAGACCCTAAAACAAGAAAAACTTCTTTTTTAGTCAAGTTCATTCTCTAATGACAACAAACGCCGATTGATAAACTATGAAAAATTCACCGAAAAACCGCGTGCCAATGCATGGATCAACTGAGAAATAAGCTGACTATTGTACGTCCAAACCTCTGAAAAGCATAAACTTCAAACGGAACTTGCAGCTGCGCGGAAAATTTCAATTATTTGTACGGTCCATCTAACAGGATGCAACAGAATGCATGCACTGTTAAAAAAAATATGTAAAAATGAGAGTAGCCTAAAAAGTTTATAGCCTCACCACATTTTAATTGAACCTAGGCAATGCCATAATTATTCTTTGACGGAAAAACATTTCCTGACACCAATGCACTTGTTTTAACTCCCAGTCAATGCGTGAATATCAGTATAAAAAAAGATTGATCACACTGCTCAAAAAACGCTGAAGTCTCTGATTTCACTCCCTTATCACTAAAAAATCTCACTCCCTCGAGAATTTTTTTCTCGAATAGGTAGTAATTGCTAGGTCTCAACTTTGGACTAATGGTGGATGACGCGAGTTAACCTTGGCGCAGTACTGCATCGAAGCCTCGCAGATCATCATCTTCAGGTAACCTCAACGGGTTCGTAGATCCCAGCTTCACGTGTCTGCTAAAGCATTCTTAGATCGTGCCCTCAATTAAAAGCTCCGTACCAATATTGCTGCAATACCATCGTATCCATCTTCCATATTTCTGAACCCGTGACCGAAAGGTTCGACATTTCAGCTGGCAGAAAACGGCTTTCTGATCAGTAAAGGGTGCACGTTGTCTTGTACAATGCTCCACTTAAGACATCAAATCAGCCAGGATCAGTAAACAGTCCAGGCGGCACTTTACTAACGGGTGTGGCTCCTGCCATGTGAACTTCCGAGTTAGCGGGTTAAGCCCAAAGTATAGTTCGATGCGATGCGTCAAATAAGCGTGCGATGCGACACTTTTGATTCAAATGACAATGTAAAAAGGTGCCTAAAACGTCGCATCGCTAGCTTATTTGACGCACCGCATCGAACTATACTTCCAGCTTTAAGCTCCCTCCAGCAATCCACTAGAGTCCAGTCGCCCTTAATGTTCCGTCTCTCGCGCACCGCATCTCCACGCGAGGAATACCTTGCGCCTGACTTATCCAAGTCCAGATCACATGCGACGTTGAAATCCCCTCCAATAATAACTGCCAACTGCTCTAGGTTTGTATCACACAGGAGTTTACTAGACGCCGCACCCGGCAACAAGAAAGACGACTCTGACTACCAGAATACACCAGTCACCCCTTCTATACCCCAGGACTAGATCGCTTTGCATGGAACATGCCTATCATGTGACCTGATCACTAGGCCATCATAGTATTACTAGGCCGGTTCTTCTAACTTGCACTTTGACCATATGGTGAATGTTTTTCTGCCTTGCCATCGTATTGATCCGCTATGCCACCGAGGCCTGGAACCAGCTGTGTAAGGCGCTGGCTGAAAGGCAAACACTACACGCCTTACACTACTACCTCACCAGTAGAGAAGGGCTTCCACTGCCCGTACAGACAGTCGACAGGGCCTAAGTGATCAGTCAAGGCGCTCACACTACAAAGAGTCCATCGAAGCAATACCAAATACGATTCCTACCAAGGTCTGATACTCATGACATAGAAATGATCCATAGCCGGCCAAAACCAAAAAGAGGGTAGTCCTTCAGTCCGTAACCCAAGCTTCGACCCTATGGCCAGGTTGTGCCAATCCATAGTTCCGATGGTCTCGGCGAGGAGTACAGACTTCCGGTTTGCACGAAACGTGTCTACCTACCGTATCCCGTCTACAGTAAACTACAGCGATCCTGACATATCATAAACATCCTAACTGTAAGAAAGAGCCCATCCTATTGTCGTAGGCTAATCAGCACAGAGATCAATAACAGAACAGACCAAGGTACTCTCCTGATAACCCAATACTACAATAAACACTACACGGTGCAACAGTACTACTGAACCAAGATAGCAGGGGAAAACATCCAACCCAATACTGAGAAAAAACCAATAAATTGAACATACGAGAGAGAAATCCAGGGGCACTTTCAGGGCTCCTGATGCATTCAGGGGCGAGTCAACACTGTCAGAACCAAATTCTTATTAGAGGAAACATCATTATGGGCCGGGTGCAGGCCACAAAAAGGAGAGGGAGCACACACCAAAAAAAAAACACGACACACACATCAATTTCGACCCTAAAAAAAAGAAAAAAGAAAAAAGAAAAAGAAAATCGTCGGATAAGTATGGTCAACACGCCTAAGGCGATTATCCTCTATCTCATTCCACTCCATACGACGCCTTCACTTACGCTTACTCCATGGAATCCGGCAGGAATAAATCGTTGATCTCCGCCTCCGATACAACCACTTCCACAATCGGATCATCGCCATACAAATCAATATCCAAAAAACTTGCTTCTTGTTGAGCTGTCGCTTGTCCGCGTTGCTGTTCGGGCGACGAAGTTGACTGTCGCGGAGCCAGATGACCCCGAACGGGTTCGTCGGTGCGAGCGACCACGTCCAGGCATCGTGAAAATCGAACCAAAATAGCGTCGGTACGGAGTAACCGATTGAAAGACAGGCGATCGTGTTGACCAACTAACTATCGCCTGGAATGAGGTAGGGATTACAGCCCTCGGCCGGTTGATTAGGGGAAAAGAAAGGAATCATAAAAACAAAGCTAATACCAGAAGAGATTGCGCCCGAGGTGTGAAAACCCAATGCATGGTAGGGGAAAAAAAGAATTGAAGATAGAGCTACCACCGAGCCAAAGATGGATTGAGAAACTGGTGGGAAAATAAACTCAAAAGAAAGTAGGTACAAGTCCAACCCAGGCCCTATTAATATGTTAATACAGGGAGGTGCGGATACCCAAACGAATAATCGCGACTTGAAGAAAACCGATGAGACGGTGCGCGAGTGCAGCCACATGCAACGGGCGCGGGCGCAAAAATGACTGACTGACGAGTGAGCCACGAGGGGCGTTTATCAGTGCTGGCCGAAGGAGGCAGGCAGGCCGGCAACCAGGACTGGTTACGGCTAAGGGCAAGCGACGAGGCGCTGTTCTACACGAAAAGGCTGGGTGGACGTGGAAGGACGGGTCCATAGAGCGTAGAGCAGTGTGCATGTGGATAGGGGCAGGACGAGGACAGGCAGACGATGCCATCACGTCGATGTTGATTCACTGCGAGCCCGGGCCCTGGACTCGGCAGCGAAGAGGTGATGGTGCGCGCTTAAAGCGTCTGCAAAGAATTAGACAAACAGAATTTGTTAGTGTAGAACCGTCCTTTATGCAAGTTTGAGAGGGAGGCGCCATGGTGGCGGCCGAAAGAGAAAATATTTCCCATGCGCGATGCCGGGCGGGTGCCATGGATATAGATTGCCTGTCTGAATAGCAGGAGGGAGAGAACTTTGGACTCCGTGGGTAGACAGCACCCGAACGGGTTAGATGAACCCAAAAAGAAAAGAAAACGAAGAACCAGATAGAGGGTTAAGCCCATAAAACTCAGAGGCAGAGGACCTCCGTTTGCGGCACGCCGTGTCGAAAAAATGTTACGCAGACGTGGCCACGTCATCGGTCTGCGTCGAGGCGGCCGATGACTCCAAATTTGGGTCCACTGAACGACGTTGCTTCTGTTGCTGCAATGCTTCCTGGACCATCGCGATCGATGCCCAAACGACCAATCGATTTGTAGCAAATACGTCGAAAAACTGTTCGAAATCATAGATGTTTTGGGCACCATTTCGCACATCGCGGGTTGCGTTTTCGTAAAGTACCATACTGGACGACGGGTGCCATTGAACTTGCTGGGGTCTGCTTGCCGCAGTAGCTCTGTAGCCGCATCTTGCTCCGAAAGAATACTTGCTGGCCATGGAGTGCCCAAGTTTGCACGAATAGCCCAAACCAAATGACCAGGCGATGCTTTGGCATCAGTGAGCATCGGTAGTCCCGTCCGTGTCTTTTTCCACTCGGTCGAGCTGACTGTACGTTTCTGTAGCGGGCGTGCGGGTAAGGCTAACTCGCTGCATTTGGACTCGGACCCAGCGCGGGGCCGCGAAGCCTCCAACCTCGCTTGCTTCACCGCTAACTGTGAACTCTTGCGGGTCGGGATCTGTGATGGTCCTGCTGGTGCTGGTGTCGTTGGTCTGACCAATTGCAAAGCTTCTGCATACGAAAATTGACTTTCCCCGTGGTCAGATGATTCTGCCACCAACTGCGCATCGTGCCATGATTGAGCAGTATGGACTGATTCACTGTCTCTCGCATCCATAACCATAGGGACTATCTGTTCTGAGGGCGCGTCGAGTACTGGTACCACGGGGGCATCGTTTATTGCAACTGGCTTGTTGGCTTGAACTTCTGAATTAACAGCATCCCCTGTAACAGGTGCACCAGTATCGACCACAGGTAGTTCGGACAATTGCAGCCCATCCAATGCATCGTTGTCGTTGTCCGCTCCACTTGACACTTCGGGGTGATAGATCGCGAGATCAGCGAAGTTGACTGGTTTTGGTTGATCATCTGGATCAGTGCAGGGGACTATATACGCCACAGGAGCATGTTCTTGAATCTTGACGATTCGAAATAGGCCTTTGAATCGCATGCTCCATTTGGTGCGGGCTTTATCGTGGTTTCGTCGAACCACGTAATCACCAACCGCGAATTGAAATTTTCCCGCTCGATATCGATCGAAATCACGTTTCATCTTCGTCTTTGATTTTTGCTGTCGGTCCCTGAGACGAGCCAGAACGGCTTTCAAGCGCTCACGTCTGTCCTGTAAGAGGCTAGCAGCTTCTGTCGCTCCTTTGGACGTTGGTTCGGGTTCCACTGCAGAATGGAAGATCTGATCGATTTCCTTCAATGGCGCCTGTAAGAAAGTGGCTTCATAGGGTGACATGCCGATCGTGTCTATGTAGCTCTGGCGGATCTCAGCTTGTGCCAACGGGATATAGTCGTACCAATCATCGTCGCCAGGCGAAATATGGATTGCCACACAATCGGCGATCTTCTGGTTCAGCCGTTCCACTTGTCCATTGCCTTGTAGATGCCAAGGTGTGGTGAATTTCTTTGTCACGCCCAATTCTCGACAGATATGTGCTAACATGGCATTGTGATACTCAGGGCCGTTGTCGGACAGCAGCGTGTGTACTTGAGGATGATTGAGATAGACCGTGTCCACGAATGCTTTCGCTACTGTACGAGCACGAATATCGGGGACTGGAATCAGATAGCAAAATTTCGTCAATAGATCGATAAAATTAACTAAATACCGATTGCCCCTGCGCGTGACCTTGAGTGGACCCATCGAGTCGACGGCCCACACTGTGAAACGGTCATTGGGAATCAGCATTTCTCCCAATGGCGGTGTTCGATTGACACGATCAGGTTTTCGTAATTTGCATGGTAGGCAAGCAGCGCACCATCGGCCTCGTGGCCTGGTGGGTTAGGCCTCTGCCTCTCACGCCAGGTGCGCAGTTACGGGCGAGTGTTCGACTCGCGGGCCGGTAAATCATTTCGTGTAAAATGTGTCCCTTCACCCTCGAGTGCGCATAAGCGTTTGGTGATGTGGTAAAACATGAACATGAACATGACATCGGCATTGTCTTCGATCGTCCTTCGTAACATCGCTGTTTCTTGTTCACTCCACAATTGTTGGTCTTTGACTCCAATGACTACTCGATCCATTACGCCTTTCCTGTGTTCCTCTGAACCGATAATCAGTATATGCGCTGTATGCTTACGAGCTTCTGGCGCGGTCTTATCTGCGCTGTCGACTGGTTCAGATGTAGGTGGTGCAGTCGCTGAGGATGTTGTTGTGACTCGATTGATCATTGCCACTGAGCTCTGATCGACTGCTCGATACACAAATGGGTCGGCCGCGAAGGCATGCATGATCACGCCATCGAGTTCTCGTGGAACATCGGCCAAATTGAATATTTCAACCTTAAAGCATACTGGAACATTAGCTGGGTCCCACCTGCCCTGGGGGATTACTATCTCCCAGTTCGACCAACTATTGATCGTCTGCTCGGTGATGCAAGGTTGAATCTGACATTGATCATTGAACTGAATTCGACATGGCACTTTCATACGGTGGCGGGGAGGGATCACCGCACGTGTAACTGTCACCTGGCCGATCGGTTGTGCTGGGCCAGTGTGAGCGAATGGGATTTCCGTGCCTTGTAGTGAGCCGACATTGTACATCACCAATTGCTTGTGATGGCAAATTGTTGCGCCATATCGTTCTGTGATGTCTTGACCAATCAGCATGGTGATGAGACCCTCTGGATCGAACAACAGAACCACTTCGTGCATGATGGTGACCGTCCCAAAGGTCAGGTACACGTAACGTGTTCCCATTATTCGAGGATTAGCATTATCAACAGTACATACCTTGAGCGGACATGGCTCACACTCACCAGTCCATTCAGGATGTATGCGCTTGTACGTGGAATGACCCATCAGCGTAATATTGGCGCCAGAATCCAAAATTACTTGCGTTCGACGGCCATCAATGCCGATAACTACTTCTGGTGATTTGCGCTGTTGTAATTGGACTGGGGTGATGTCTGGTGGCTGTGCGAATGTTTGGCACGCTGCTTCGATGCGCCGAATCCAATTCTGTTTTTCCTGCTCGTCCGTGTAGACCCAATCGGGCTTGATCGCGTCCAATTGGATTGCATGCGGAGGTAACTGGAACAGTTCATTGAGTGGCGAGGATACAGACGTCGCTTCGTCCAATGCGGCTATCGTCACGAGTGGGATGCTGTCTGAAAGCTGGAGGCTAGTAACTGAGCTTACATTTGCCGCTTGCTGTGACGAATTGCCAACAGCTCGATTCTTCTTTGCCTCGATCAGGTCGGATGGGTAAAGCAGTGGACATCGGAATGGTCCATGTCCGGGCGAACGATCACAGCCTGGCACCTGACATGGTGGACGATCGGGACATAAGGGTGAAATATGACCCGTTTTGTTGCATGACTTGCATTGCCGCCTTGCCGAATCAGGAGGGGGTGTCAGTTGCACGGTCGAATCATAGTTGTAGCCGGTAATCGGACATTGGAAGACACGCACTCCCAAACCGATTGCTGGTTGTCGATTAGAGCGGTCCTGTTGCTGCGAGTCCCGGTTCGAATTTGACCATTGCCGACCACCTTGCTGCCCGTTGTTGTTTCCTGAGCGGCCACCTCTGCCACCCCGATTATTCCGCTGAAACGAGGAATGATCACTTCTATCGTTACGACTACTGTTACCTGGTGTGGCGGGCGGGACCGAAAGCGGATTGTTTCCGTTATAGCCAAAGTTACTTGGATGGTTGGGTGCTGCTCCAGCCGCATACGCTTGCGAGGCGGGCTGGCCGATCGTTTCCACCGAGGCTACCGTGGGTTTGGCTGACGCCGCTGCTGTGCTCTCCATGGTCCGCTGCCGAAGCTGCCACTTGACGGCTCGCAATTTCACTTCTTCGAACGACATTTTGTGTGAGGAATCGATACAGAAGTCTTGAATCAATGTGGCCAACGCTGGCGGCATATTCTTTTGAAATTGTTCGATCAGGATCCACCTGAGATGATCGGGTGATGCTGAGGGGAATGCGCGCCGGGCGGCCTGTTCCAATCGACTCGCATAAGCCTGATACTGCTCGTTCGGATGAGGCTTCGTCTCCCGGAACGCAGCCATTAAATACGACTCATCTTGTAATTGGAAATGGGAACACATGTCAGTGACCAACTGTGTCCATCGTAGCGACGATCGGTCAGGAAATTGTTTCAGGTACTCTCGCAGCCATTGACTCGCCTTATCACCCAGGTAGAATGGAAGGACTGTTAACAGTTCGATGTCACTCGTCGCTTGATACATTTCCATTCGTAAGTGGTAGTCGCACAACCATTCGTCTTACGGCGGTGACTCAGCAGTTCCTGCATATGGTTGGATGTTGAGCTGTGGTGTTTTGCCCTTATCCAGTGCTAATTGTACTCGTGACCCGATGAGCGATAGCGACTTGGCTGGCTGCAAGGCCCCTGGTGGCGGGGCAGACGCATTCTCCTGGATCCGACGGTGATACGTGGCCAGGTCGATATTATCGATCGATCCATTGGCTTCGGGCAGTGGTGCTGATGCAGCTGCTAAATTGGGCGTTGAGCTCGATAAGCTGGGCGCCGCTTTGACCAACTCGTTGACTTGTGAGACGATCGGAGCCACTACGCTTTGCACCGTCTCACGAATTATGGACTGGATATTGCTAACTGGCGCGGGCTGCAAAGAGGAGGTATTAGATTGTACGAGCATGGGCGTACCTGATGCGTCCGTCTGCGGGTAATGCCCTGACGTAGGCACTGGTTGTCCAGTTTCTCGCGATCGCTGGATAAGATAGTCCATTTCAGCCATCGTATTCGTTGCTGTGGCGAGCTCCATATCGTTGGCCTTGTACCATTCGATCAATGTTTCTCGAGGAACTTCCACCAGGTGGGCATACGGGTCTGGAAACGGTGATGACCCACCCGTGACCACAGGGCCTGCGAATTGAACATGTCGCTCGGAGCCAACCGCATTGGACTCGGAACGAGTTTCCATCGCTGTCGTCTTCGAAATCGTTGAAATTGCAGATGTCGTCGTCGTTGCTTTTGGAAATAACCACATATTTCGCTGATCATCGAATACCAATTGCTGTCGAGTTACTGGGTGTAAATATCGGATCTTTGTGGGTATATTGGCGTAGAACCGCATAATGCGAGGCCCATCACTATAACACGACACCACGCAGTCTAGAAAAAATTGCATCAACCCTGTGCCTGGGCCGAATGACGCATCCAAATCTCGTTGGGCTCGTGCCTGGGCCACTGTGCGAACTGACTGCCGTAGTCGATCGACGTCTTGCATTTCGTCAGCCTCGTGGGGTGCGCCAAACGCCAGTCCGGATAGCAACACTCGCCAGAAACTGGCTGAATCGAACCACTCGAACTCGTTCAAACAGTACCATCCACTGACTGCCTCTCTGGTTGGGGGGCGAGTCCAATGGGTCGGGGTTCTCCTTCGATTGGGCGAGGGGGGTATCCTTCAACCGTATCCCTTGGGACCTTAACGAGGAGCCCACTCCTGTGGCTAACGGGCCACCCAGTGTTACAGTGTCAGCCACTCCCCTTGAGGACTGAGATACCTGTGTCATACCAGTCTGTGTTGCTGCCGCAGCATTCGATTGCGTAACTGCTGCCGTTAATGCTCGTAATTGCTGCTCGATCGAACTGACTGCATCGAGTCGCGAATTGACTGCTTCCAGTCGCGAACTGACCTGCCGTTCCATTGCTTGCAACAGTCGCTGTTCCATATTGTCCGATGTCTTGGATTGAGTCTCCAGCTCTGCTTGCTTGCGTCGAAGTTCTCTCATTTGTCGAGTGACTTGGTTTCGTTCTTGCACTGCTTCGTCCAGATGTTGTTCGGCCTGTCGTGTGGACCATCGTGCATCCTCGAGCTGTCGATCCAGTGCGTCGAGTTGCTGTCTGGCCCGTAACGGGTCAACCGCGTCCGTTGCATTGCGAGGAGTCGTCGACGTCGTTGGTCGATTTCGATCAGGCGCGGGTGGGTTCTGTGTGATTACAACTGATGTTTCTTCGCCGTCCTCGGTGGGGTCTATGGCCGAGCCACCACCAGTTGGTTGCAACTGGTCGGCCATGCGATCGTGGCAGTCGATGACCGGGCTAGGGACTGGAAGAGAACACTATACAGTCAAACCGCTTGCTGGTCTAGTGGCGACTAGGATACCACTTGGTACCGGGTAATGACCGGCTATGGGAACCAAATGTATCACACAGGAGTTTACTAGACGCCGCACCCGGCAACAAGAAAGACGACTCTGACTACCAGAATACACCAGTCACCCCTTATATACCCCAGGACTAGATCGCTTTGCATGGAACATGCCTATCATATCACCTGATCACTAGGCCATCATAGTATCACTAGGCCGGTTCTTCTAACTTGCACTTTGACCATATGGTGAATGTTCTTCTGCCTTGCCATCGTATTGATCCGCTATGCCACCGAGGCCTGGAACCGGCTGTGTAAGGCGCTGGCTGAAAGGCAAACACTACAAGCCTTACAGGTTGATTAGCGTCGGAGCAACACGAACGCGCTGAAGAAAGTTGAGTTGCTCCCTGACAAGCGTCAGGCTGTGTTGGGTTGCCAGAACCGCGTGTAGCTCTTTCAAGTGAACCTCCAACATTAGACAGCGACCCCCGCTATCTCGCCATACATGGTAAGCCGAGCAGTCAATGCCCTGGCGTAAGACCACAGCTATCCCACACGCATTATTGGTACCATGCGAAAAAAAGATGCTCTTCGAAAACCGCCACTGCTGCTGCCATACCGCTCCCTCTCCCTGAGTACTGTGCGGCTCCTGTAAGAGACTCAAATTAAATTTCTCTTGTTCCAGCCATGAACACCTCCCTTCGTTTTAGTTTAGAACCTAGACCACGAATGTTAATAGTAGAAAATAAATGGTTGTACGACATGCTATAGACCGATCAGATTGCATGATACACTTTGTCTACTCCGTAGGGTACTGGTGGCATTCTATCCACCTCAACGTGCCTCACGCTCCCCTTTTTAAGCCATGCTGCACTGACTCTTTGATGCCATCATCACAAGACGCATGCAAAGGCGATGTGACGTGGAGCCTGATACAGATGGAACCGCGCGCTGATAACCGAAATGTAGACCTGTTGGTACGTGGTGTACTGCTACACGCTGTTAGAATAGTGGCTAAAGCGCTAACGATAAGACCCGACTGAGGGTCTTTCCAGCCCTGGCCCGCTGAAAAAAATAAACCGAGTTCAAGACCAAAGTTAACTATGGGGCCAGTGGCTAGGCGGGCTCAACCTCTCTGGACACCCGCTGAAAAAGAAAAACCGAGGTTGGAGACCAAGTTCATAGGTGGAGCTGGAGACGGAGAGTTGTCAGAATAAAGGACTAAGGCACAAGCCGAAAAGATACAGGTGACTGGGTTTGAGCCTGTCTTTGTGGCTACTGCTTTTTTTATTATGTGGTGGCGATTCCTTCTTATTCTGCGTCCCATCCCCACTTCCTTAAAAAAACAGCGGAAGTCAACTAAGGGGAGCTGGGCACGCAGAAGCCTACCAAGAAAGGGAACATAAGCACGCATTGTCATATACATGTTAATATTCACGCTTGAAATGTCATAGGAAACATACTGCAGATCAACCGATCAGATATGAGAACCATCCAGCACATACATCACTTTGAAGCCCCGGCTCCCAGACAGCGCGTACAGTCGGTCCCTTACGACCCTCCTTCATCCGGTTGCCTCGGCCCGCTCCACTTGCTGACAACCATTCGCGTTTGCGTTCCTGATGAGGGTTAAGATCGTCCTTCCAAATCACGTGGTGCTGCTTGCTCGTTGCTTGTTGACCGCTGCAAGGTGATCTAAGGCCAATTTTTGGCACCCGAACTTATTTTCACAGTCCACGAGCGAAAGAGCGAAGATCTAGAAGAAGGATAAATCGAAGACAAAACACGTGTGAAAAGTTGTGATGACGTGGCATGAACGAAAAAAGAGGGGGGAATTTAATAAGAGCCCACATAGAACATAGCGCGAGCGCGTCTTGTAACGCGTGCATAGAGAGACCAGTCATGAACCGACCAACCTGCTCGGCCAAACAGGCGCAACCCATCAACATCAACATTGTTCCTGGATTTGATGAGGAATTGTCGCCTCAGACGGTTCATGATGGCCGAATGATTCGCATACTGTTGATCCATCGGTCAATCCATTGAAGGGAAAGATGAAGTTTGATCATGTTATGTTCAACCTCTCTGGCTCAAAGGGGCTACAATATTCGACAAAAACTTGGCAGAACCACTGATATTTGAAGTCATTGCTTTAGAAAAACGACATCGTGTAACCCTATACTATAAATGTTACATTCTCGACATACGGTTTCAAAAAAGCCGCGAAGCAAATTTAAACGGTACAGAGACCAGCCCGTGTGCAGCAGTGGCCAGTCTGGGGCGTACAACGCAAATTCTATCTGCCACATTCTCACATCGATGCTACGAAAATCAAATCCTTTAAGAATTTCGAGCTCTCCACCTTCCACATCGAGAGAGAAGTAGTCGATCCGAGTCATATTCAGGGCACGTAGGACAGTATTTAATGGAAAACACCAAACGTATGTCCGCGCTGGACGGTCGTACCATCGTAGATGGGAGAAACGAAATCTTGAAAATACATCTTTGCCAAAGAGTCGGCTGCCTGTACTTCTCAAATACAAGCCGATTTTGCGAGGTTTCTTTTCACCTGATATGCATCCACTTAGCAACCAGGATTTCCGCTTTTTCGTTTTTAAAGATGCCAGGCTCATAGGATTCGGTTCAACTAGTAAACCACTCCATCCATAGTCTTTCTCCAGCGTGAGTGTATTCGAGTCCAACTCACCATCAAAGGCGCCAGCCTCCACAAACGCGCCGTTGCGCTTGCGACTAAATATTCTGTCCAGTAAAAATTGCTCTTGGAATAACGAGTAGTCCGCCTCATCTGGCCGATTTAGCTCATATGGCGCGGAGCGTGGGTTTGGTGGAGTCAGATAATGCCGCATGATATGAGCGGCTAGCTCAGGATCATCTTCCAACCATCCACCTGAGCGAAAAAAATTGTTCAAAAGCCTGTGTGCAGTGCGAAATGTAAAAATCCTTTTAATTTGCGATGCCCGTTTTCACCTGACTTAAGCATGGAAAGGAATTTTTTGGACTCAGGGTCTCGCGCATCACTTTGTTTAAACAGCGACAAAACTGGTTATACGGGAGGAGGGGTGAAGTTAGTTTTATGCTGTGCATATTTCAATAAATATTAGCGCACAACTCAGAGTACAAGGGATTGCAAAAATTAAATTCGAATTCTCTATGGATCTAAGAAGGATCTAAGAAGAAAAAACAGCAACCTTTAGTGACGCACGGCGTAGTCTACTAAAAGTCATTTTTCATGGATTCAGTGACCCTGGACTAGCTTCGGTCGCGGTATTTTCAAAAAAACGTTTCTCTTCTTTTACTCCGTGCAGAGTTCACCTTTATACACCCGTCCACTCACAGCAAAAAATCACGAAAAATACTGAAAGATTTTTAAAAAAATATAATTTAAAAAAAAGCCTTTTAACGTTAGTGCAAAATCTAAGACTTTATACTGAACTAGTGTTCCAGTGACCTGGGTTTTTCACTGTCTGACGTGACCCTGACCTTGACCACCGCTTCAAAAAATTTTCTGACCTTGACCCTGACTTTGACTTTGACTAAGGGTCGGTCAATCAGGGTTTTGACAGAATTCAGACCTTGACCTCGAGGTCATTTCTAACACCTACTGTACGACGTTTAAGTCTCGCGTATAAAATCAACAACCTGCGAAATATAGCCATTTAACATTCTTGAGCATTTCTAGCCATTGATGTATAATAGGGTTTCCCTGGCAGTAGTACTTATTGTAGCCATGTCGGAAAATTCCGCCATGAGGTGTGGCCTTTTGCGCTTGAGTGTGCATACTCGCATTCAGTTATGTTGTAAGACGTAACAGACAGGATTAAAACAAACCTCAGTCAAGTGTGAAATATTCTTTGCTGTTAAGTTGTAATGATCACCTCACTTACTTATATAATCGTCTTTGAGGTGCTCGAAACCAGAATCAATATAAACTGGCGTGTGAATGTACAAGAAAAAAAAGAAACCAAATGCGACTGTTACTATTGAAATTTTTCCTGTTTTTGATTTCAGTATCTGTGCAAAATAAAAAATTCGTACCCGCACCATCATTTCTATTGACTCCAACCGGCGATCAGTCAACATGCACCTTGAATTGAGAGTCTGAAGGCTATCTAAAGGCTGGCCCAACTATACTTCGCACCGCAGGTGAAATCTAACCCAAGATACTGTAGACTGGGTCGTACAGTATACTGTAAATTCTGAATGGACGAAATTTTACGAAAGAGACTCGTGCGAATAGATGGTGTGCTAATTGTGCTTTTCTTAGTAAACTGTACTGCAGCGTGCCATACTGCAGGTCGTGCTGTCAGCGTCACTTAGCATTGCTAGTAGGTAACGAAAGTAAGGTACTCGTGGTGATCAGCAACACCTCCGAGTATTCTCTCTTATCAACATCAT
Organism: Mesodorylaimus sp. YZB2_4; assembly: GCA_030248295.1. Taxonomy (NCBI): domain Eukaryota; kingdom Metazoa; phylum Nematoda; class Enoplea; order Dorylaimida; family Dorylaimidae; genus Mesodorylaimus; species Mesodorylaimus sp. YZB2_4. Next base: position 89,374 of record JASANH010001343.1, read on the forward strand.
ACGACCAGCCAGTGGGGAGACAGGATCTTTCTACCCTTTTGCCAACTAATTGTCAGACTGCCAGGCGATGCGTACGTAATACCACTGTTTTCTCAAACCGGGGGCCGTATTCACAAACATCCCTTTCCGGAAGAGTCACTTTTGGCGGAAATATCCCTTTCCGGCCCGAAGGGACACTATGCGAAGAGAAGCTCGAAAGTGGTATTCACAATGCTAAAGAGCACCTTTCGAACCTTCTTTTTCAAAGTTACTGCGAAAGAGAGGTGTGCGCAATCCTTTCGTGAGAATGAGGGTTACTGTAGGTTTCCGGAGAATTTCGAAAAATTTTTTCTCGACGAAACTCGAATGAAAAATTATGATTATTTGCGTTTATATGTAATTTTTCACGCTCTTTCTGAATACGGTCTTAAAAAGTAATTTTTCATGACCGAACATCGTCGATTTTCAATTTTTTAATTCAAAGTGAGTTAAAAATTATTGTTTTTTTTACCTTAGGCCTACCTAATTAATTTTTTATCGAGCTTTAATACAGTTGGAAGCCTTATTACATATCTGCTTCGCGTTCTTGATAACAGAACGACGTTCCTTTGAATACTTCGCAATATCTGATCATTTTGTTCCTTTTTTTCCAAAAGCTGGTGACGATGATTTGTGACCGAATTATCGACCAGCAGGCGTACTGTCTCGCATTTGTAGTTTAGCCAAGATCGCTGCAAATCAGTTGCTGGAACTAAAGAAAAGAGAGGAAGAGCGGCACGGTGTCTGAAAAATAAAAGGCTCCGACTGGTTATTACCGCGGTGGCTCGAAATTTCAGATTATGATTTTATGAAAACATAGGCCTAATGCAGGCGCGCGTGAAAAAAGTGGAGACGGCATGGAACGAAACGTGTAGGTGAGTGGAATTCGGCCTATTCTACAGAAATTCCGGTACCCCTATTTTGTGAAATTATTTTTTGAGTTGTCAGGGCCTGAAATTTGATTGGCACTGTTGGCTGCTCTACTTTAGCCCTTTCGTAAGATGCTCTTGCAAATTTTAGATTTCGGCTGCCAAGAGTGGGCGCCCGACATGTTGAACGAATGAAAGTCAAGCTGATTGAACGTGCCTTTGACAATATCGGAATGGGGGAATCTCTGTAATAAGTTTTCTCGTGGATTATTTATCTGTCGTTCAAGGACGTCTTACAGGTTGAGGCTGCCGTGGCGGCGGCTCCCACCTTCGAGCTTACATCTTCGCCGCAGACAGTTATGGGTGATAGTTAATAGTGGCGAAAATTCTCTGCGGCACCAGCGAATTTCAATCATGCATTGATCATCGTAGCGCAAATTCAACAAACTTACGACGATTTGGACGATGGCAGTTTTGAACTATTGGAAAAGTTTCCGAATTCATTGATCGATTAGAAGCCACCTATTAGAGCTGGTAAGTTGGCGTTCGGTCATATTTCATTTCATGCTGTATTGCTTAAGCAGTATTTCACGCGCAGATTTGGACCTTGAGGACGGTGCATGAAGAGCGTTGTTAAACCTTTGCGGCTTATCGGCGTCTCGAATTTCGTCATTTTCTCCATTCTCTATGCCGTCAGTCAACGAACATCGCCTTCTGGTCGGCAAACTTGTTGGCTAGATACAGCGAGGTTGAAACCTACAGTACCAGCCATCAAATAGAAAGCCAATTTCTTTAGGCATTCACGACTAACCTGGGCCAGAGTCAGTCCCACCTTTGGTGCAAATGGGGCCACAGATTTTGCTGGAGGTGACAGACAGAGAATCAAGTGGTAAGACCAGTTATGACTTTGTTTATAGCTAATACGGTTTCAAAGCGGATGCTAAAAAACTTTTCCACCGTTGTCCATCCAGTGAATAGTCAATTTAGCTCTCAAATTTATAGATCATATGTACGGAGCAAACCAGCTAGGATGGCACGTCGGCGAAACGAGATCCGTCGTCTGGTCCACATGGGAAGCCAAAAGCGAAAACCGGCTCGTGAAGGATAGGCAAGCTATGGTGCAGTTCGAGAACGAAAATTACAAAATTTGGGACTACTATGAGATTTGTGTATGACCTTGCAGATTGAAACGTTGGGGTCAAAGTTGGAAAGTTGGAGAATCTGGGACTATCCTTCAATCTAAATTGGAATGCTGAGCTAATTATTGTCAGCGTGCATCGTTTATCATTTTGGTTTTATGCACCTTCGGACAATTATTGAAGTTGCAATTGTCAGGCGCATGAATATCCACATGTGGTCTATCACTTTCAAAATCAGGCGGACGAAGAGAACTGGCCAAGTTATTCAATATTTTGAGCAGTAATGGGAGAATGACTAGCCTGGGTTCCTTGGCTGCATTTCGAAGAGGCAAGGTGATAAGCGGAGAGAAGAGGGACAACTATGTACTCTACTCACGATCAGGTGTCGTGAACATGGCCTGATGATGAAGGAACATCAGAGTCATAACCCCTAAAACATTCCCACCAGTGGCCTAATCGAATTGATATGATCGTGAATCAACGTGAACGAGCGAAACGGCTTATCCAAGTTATCACCCTATGCAAATTCAGGTTTACAGTCCTACGATTCCGCAGCACATGGCCATGCAAGGCACTTTAACTTATCTAAGCGAACATGAGGTGTTTGGGCATTCAAGTCATGCGTAATTATATCACTGTACCGACACGTCTAGACCATTGAGAGTGTGAAATGAGCAAAAATGAGTGATACCATCGTTTTAAGCACCCCAACCCCCCCCCCCCCCCCCCCGAAACGATGAAAATTGTTATGAGCAAGTTACATTTCATTCGAAAGAGAGCTCGGGAGGATGCTTGAGAGCATCCTATCTTGAAAGGATGACTTGAAGCCTCCCCCACTCACATATTCACAAACCTCCCTTTCCTGAAGGGGAGGTTTGTGAATACGGCGCGAAATCCAAAGAGAAGGTGCGAAGAGAACCACCAGCTGAAAGGCACACTTTGCTGAAAAGTCACCATAAGAGGAGTTTGTGAATACGGCCGGGGATTCTTCTCACGTTAGCCATTACCACTTTTAATACCCTTGGTGCCGCGTTAAGGCATCTTCTAGCATCAGCCCTTTTTTGCAAAAAACTATGTCGCCAGGGATAGGTCTTTTTGTTGTACAACTCGTGATTAGCCTCAGTAATATTCGGGCGGAAGTACAGTTCGATCCGACATGTCAAATAACCGTAAGATGTGACACTTTAAGTCTATTTTGCACTGGTAACTCAAGCAAACGCGTCAAATCGGGCGCCCGTTTGCTGCATCGAGTAGAACTACTACAGCACACAGAGTTGGGCGCTACTTTTTAAACGGAAGTTTTCAGCGATTCAGAGCGAAGTCAGAACACCGTTATCATTCTCGAATATTTGTAGAGCTAGCATAATCGAAGCACCAAACCTTCTTCCCACATACCACTCTGCAGCTCTCATTTAACGAGATAAAAGAATTCTAATTAATATCTTTTTAGTCTCACATTGCAATAAGTCCGCCCTATCCCATAAAATCACTGCGAGTCGGCACTAGGGTGAATTCTCTACTGTAGTACAGCTGTTGGAAATGCTTTCTCGTTTTTTAATCAATTCAATCGGCTTGAAATACAAGTTTCCCGCCTAAAGTCACATACTCGCATCTCAGTTCTTCAGCGATCCGACAATCGACAGAACCTAAAAACTCACGACATAGAGTTAAAAAACTGAACACTGCTTTTAGAATATGTCCCAACATGGACCGACAACAAGAAAAAGGTTTTCCTGTATGTAAACTGGGACTGTTGTCTGCCACTGCACCTGCTGTGTGTTCACCATTCAAAGCTTGTGTTACCTGGGCTCCTTCCCTGCCCTATTCTGCTATGGCTTACTGCTAGGATAATCTGACGTTTGGTGTTCTCAATTCCTAACTAATGTCTAGTTGCTTGGGATTAGAAAACCGATATTCCTGAGCAACTAGGCCTTAATCCATTTTATGGACCTTTTCCGGGGAAGGGTGGTGGCTGTATTGGCAGCAAGACGTCTGCAAAGGTTAAGAACGTTTTGTCATTTGCGCCTTATACTAAGCACTACTTGCGTGAAGTTTCCTACAACTCTTGCAGTTAAAAAATAATGATGGCCAGAAGAGCTGATTGTGAGACTATTGCATGCGTCATGTCTCTGTGCGGTGTATTCACGTGGCAAATACAACGAAAAGCGCACAGTTTCCTGTCGCTGTGATGGCGCAGCACGATTGTCAATGTGCACCCCATTCTGTCGCCCACTCCAACAGGGCACTGTCCATGGACTTAAGTACAGTAGGCGAGGTTACTTACAGTCGGCGAGGTTTATCGTACTTATGCTTTCGAAAAAAGACCCCATTTTTGTCATATTGCCAAATGACACAGGTCTCTTCCTGAACTTCCAGATATTTTTCAAAATTATTCAATAGTCCCAAAAATATTTTATCCCCACTAAAACAAGCTGTGCAAGCACCCATCTGTGCCCAACGAATTCCGAAAAATTTGCTTTAATGACCAACAACACAAAACCGCAATGAATTAGTCCAAAACTTTCAAATATTACTTAAAAACAATTGTGAAAATCCTAAATATATTTTCTGTGCAAAACTTGCTCTACAAAAAGCTAGGTAACCCCAATTAAACAACCATTTTGTCCTACTGCGCAACACAACTGAAATTTCCACCAAAAATTTCCCGTTCATACACTTCTAGAAGAAGAAGAAGAAGAAGAAGAAGAAGAAGAAGGAGAAGAAGAAGAAGAATAGATGAGGCTACAGCTATAAGGGTGACAGGTTCAAAGGAAAAAAATTAGGTTTCATGAAAGCTCGGGAGACGAATTGGTGCATGGCACAAAAAATTTCAAAACAACAGAACTTTTAGAAATATCTGAATTTCCCTCCAAGGTGTCGCCTTGTGATAAAAAGCGGATTGGCGGTGTGGGTGTGCCAATGACGCGATACGCGATGGCATGGCTAAACTTAGGGTTCAGGCTCTCCTAACCACGCTCAAACCCGTTCTTTAAAACGGAAAGAACTAGCCCATAGGCTCGCGTGCATGGAGCAGTAGGGTTGAAATTTGAAATTCAAACGCTATCGCGGGGGTAATAGTTTAACTAGACCGTCTAACTAACTATCATGTTTCATTTGTTCCAATAAAAAAATTTGAATTTGGCGGCACGCAGCTTCTTGTCTATGCGCTTGCTACAAGCTGCAACAAGCGCGAAATTAGCTGCAGTATGCGTATCCAGTTACGTAGTGCTTCCAGCACTCTGTACCCATGTGCACAGAGCAGTACAAAGCCAATTGTGAAAAGAATTACTGTTGATAATTTCCCCGTGCGCGGTTGTTCATGTAGTTCCAGTCTGTAACAGTAATGCCTCTGAACTGAAGAAAGCTCCAGAGCGACGTCAGCACAAAAGCAATAGCCGCGGCACGCAGCTGTTCTCGCTTAAAACTTCTGAAGTAAAGCGCTCTGCACTCGTTATCATCTTGCGCGTATGATGCCCGCTATATGTAAGATGCGCACGCAGGTGCTTTTGCGCTCTGGCAAACGCTACAGAGAAATATCAGTAGAAATATCAGTGTTAACACAAACAATCTTCTCTTTCTCTAGCCAGCATATTCTGCTGGTCTGTTAAATAGGACATCAGTTACTGATTTAATTCGGCAAGATTTCCAGTTTTTTTCGCCGATGTAACGGATTGCTTGCCTGCGCCTCAAGGTCAGATAGCCGAATTCTATTTTTTTGATTGGAAAAAGATAAAACATAATAGTTTGACAGAAGGTCAAGTCTGATGCGAGGAATTCAATGAAACTATTATTTCCGCGATAGCGTAAAATTCCAAATCTGAACCCCATTGTTCCATGCATGCGAGCCCATGGGTCAGTTCAGTCCGTGTTAGAGAACCAGTTTGAGCCTGGTTCGGAGAGCCTGAGAATTCCTTAAGTATAGCGATAAGGAAAATAGAAAAATTGTAAATTTTAAATTATTTCGTCATTGAAAAAACGGACAAACTTTGTGTATTTTTCGAGTTTATTTGATTGGACCAGCAGTTCGTCACATCAATTTTATTGGATCAAAGAAGTTTGGCAAATTTTCACTACCCAAATGGCTTTTGAGGTTTGGAAAGAACGGAAAGCCAATAAATGGCTCGCCAAAAATCAAAAACATCAGAAATCCTGAAAGGACTAAAACTTTGAATATTTCTGAAATAGTCAAGGCCTTGTGTGTTTTGTTGGCAGCAAAGAAATCCAGAAGCTTGTAAAACTCCTTGAAAACTTTTTTTCAGTAAACTTGCCGTAACCTGAAAATTGATGCAGAAGCGACAAACAGGCGCTTGGGCGAAAGAAATAGAGATCGCCTTGCAGCAGTGATAAAGCAGTGACTAAAACACGTTAGGAGAGTAAAACTTTAGACTTTGGCCTAGCGTTAGAATTGAAAGTCTGTTAAGATACTGCAGATCGAGAATGGTCTCATGAAAAACCGGCAGTTTTCTCATTGACTACAAGGGTATTTAAGAAATCCTAGACTCGAGTACGAGATATGTCAGCAGCGTGCTACATCATCTGTTCATTGAATGCAGTATTTACAATATGAAAAATAAAGGTGAGCTTGAGCAATATCTATAATGAATTCTTTGATCAGGCTTTAGAAGCTAGCGAGGATAAAAATTTAGGAACCTCGAGCGGGTTGATAGATCCTTCTGACCAGATATGGCCTATAAATTTATTGACAGTTTGAAACAGGGCCGCAATTTCCATGCGATGGCCAGGTGAGTCAAATTTTGATGCAAGTTGGCCCCGCCCTTGGCTTGCAGCCAGATTATTGGAAGTTTGCCGAGAGGTTTGTGCGGACATTAATTTTTTGGAAGTGTGTTGCTTACCTGGAGGACTCCTGCACTTATCTCAATCATATCAAGAATCGCATCTAATCGAACTGCGCTTGCGAGGTGGTACTCAAGAACACAGCCGGGAGTTCGCGAAAGCTTTAAATTCTCTAACCTACAAGGCATTTTCAGCAGATCGCAAAAGCTATTTACTTCACAATAAAAAAAGAGCGTTTCTCCTAGCTAAAAACAAACTTGCTTTGCAAAAAAATGATTCAAATTAACTGAAAAATGTTTTGAAATCAGAACTGAAAGGGGCCAGTAAAGCCGGGATAGCGACCACTGCATGCAAAAGGGCACAAAAACTTCCCTTGTGGCTTTACTGGGGACATTAGGAAACAAAAATTAAAGTTTGAAAAGAGTAGCATCAAGTGGAATACGAAATGGCGAGTACCAGTACACAGTACAAGTATCTGGTATCATGAAGTACAAGAATATAATATATGTTATATCTTCACTGTCGCAAAACGACCAATTTCGTTGCCGAACGAAGAACACAGTGTCTGCGCCTGGAGGTGCAAAAGACAAATATGCCATCATAAACTGTCTTATTCCTTGCTCTTCTACTGAAAACAACAATGTCTAATGCATACTTCTCTCCTCTTATTTCTGCATTTGCGCCCATCCACTCGCAATAAACAGTTCTATAGCCTACTATAGCCAAGTAAACCGCGAGTCTCAGGCCGCGGTCGCACTAGGGTTGAGAATAATTCTAAACCTATTTTTCGTTTATTTCTTGCGGTTGCACCAGTGGTAGCAAACGAATTTGAGTTCTAGTGCGACCTGGCCTTTCTTTTCGGTAAAATAGACCGGGAACAATTCTCATGAGAGTAGACCCAAATCCTCGCTCCAAGAACAACTCTCAAGCGAGAACGATTCTTTGTTCTGATAGAACCTTGAGACTGGCGTAAGTAGAACCATTCTTTCAGCAGAAGCCACTGAGAAACGCGGTATCATTTCACTGCCAGAGATGTTGGAAGGTTTTGAGCAGATCAGAGTACTTGTGTGATTAGTTGTTAAATGAAGGAAGCTAGAAAAACCTAACGAGTTGATCGTACCAAGCCAAAAGTTCATCTCCGCAGGAGCTGCAGGCTTAATACATTCGGCCATCAAATTTTTCTGGGCTGCAAGTTGAATAATGTGATGAGCAATTGGAAAGTTGAAGTATAACGTGATGAGGGAGGAATTTCATTATGAGAGATTTGCAGTTTGCTGCTACAGTAAAACAATCAAGAAGCGAATCTTTTTATGTGAAGGGTGAATGACTGCTGACTCGAGGATCTGGCGCGTAATTTAAGCTGAGAGCGTCTCTGGAAAAATTCTAGTGAAAACTGCACGAATCAGCAGAACGATTCCCTATTCTTTAGTGCGACCCACTCCCAAAAACAGCAATCGAGATAAATCTCGAGAATAGGCCTAGAATAGTTCCTGTAAATTAATTGCTAGAGCGACCGTGGGCTCAGATTGCATGTGGTTCTATTTCCTACCTGACTAGACTTTCGACCTTTCATTGTTGTTCTCGAATGTCGCTAGTAAAGCCACAAGAGAAGTTTTTGTGCTCTTTTGCATGCAGTGGTCGTTTTCCAGGCTTTACTGGCTCCTTTCAGTTTCGATTTCAAAACTTTTTCCCGTGAATAACCTATTAATCCTTACTATAACCCGCCGTTTTTAAAAACTTGCAATAGGCTACACACAGCTAGTCTGTAGCAACAAACTCGAAAACTTTATGCAGTGAAATCGTTCCGAACTTTCGAAATATTCGCCAAAATAATATAATAATACTAAATAGATTACACTTCCTCGACAACTGGCTCTATAAGCAACCAGGTATGTCCACAAGTATGACTTTCCCTTTTAGCACCCAATTTCTGAACAACCACCCGCCAACTTCATCGTAAGCTTTTTATAAAAACTGCTGACTCACTTAATATTCCAAAATCCAAAAATACGTAACAAACGATAGTGTGATAGCTGCCCATCAACTTGTACCAATGTATGTAAGCAAACATGATGAATCACGCACAGGGCCTCCACCAGTTGTCAAAGCTGCATATCTTGATTTCGTTGTAGTCCATGCGCTGTTGAAAGGGGGGGGGCAGTGTTCGAAGCTGTTGTTGTTGGGTGCGTTGGATAAGGAGAGTCTACATATTTCTTATCGCTGCTTCTATTTTCTATCTTCGTTGACTAGAACGCGCGAGCTCCTAATTTTCATTCATGTAAATTTTCAAGACAGAAAAAGACATATACGCTTGCTCTTTTCGTAGATACGTTTACCGATTGGCTGAAAGGAACGATCAAAAGTTGGAGGTATTTCAAGAAGAACTGCAAAGGCAAGCGGTAGACAAACTTGGACGATGGGCAACCCATCCAGCGCGGCGATCACAACTATACTCCAAATCCTGACGATGCAGTGATCAAGAAAGCAGTATCAGATATGAAGCAACGAGCGAGGAAATATACGACTCCGACTCCTCGGTTTCATGTGGGTGCAGGTATGTGTGACATTCGTTTGAGTCAACCTGGGTCCTGTACTCTCTAATTTATTCATGCTTAGCGGCTACCTTCGCCAGTCCCACTTCTGTAATGCCTTTTTCCAGAGAAATTAATTCAAATGTACAAGACATTATTCAGGTATTCCTACTCCGACCCACACACATATACAGATAGTGCGGTACAGTATGTTAGTTTTTTGTTTTAAAGAAATGGAGCCAGGTCGTCAGTTAGCTTTAACATCCATCACATCTAATTTTGGAAATGGCTGTCACCTGCAATCAAAGACGAATTTCTAATGGCACAGCATATTGGTTGCTTTTTCTATTTTTGTAAATGTATCTATGTGTCCACCAAACATTTTCCAATCATTACGTGTTGATATCTCCCGTGGTGATAGACGAAAGGCAGCAAATGAGTTTTGTCAGAATACGGCGAAGTTCGATAGGGCGCTTTAACGATAATGAGTCCAGTCTTGGTCAAACGCCTTTTTAAATCAATGATTTGATGAATCGATAAATCGATAAATCGATGAATCTATGAATCGATGAGTTGATGAATCGATGTATCTATAAATTAATGAATTGAACAATGAATCAATGAAGAGTTGGTGGAGCTTGTACCTCGGAAAAACATTCGATGTGACAAATGGTCCCCCTGGATGACTTCGAGCTTATTAGCTATCATTCGACACTAGAACATGGCTTTTAAAGTCAAGGAAATCGACTGGATACAGTATTGATCAACGTATCTATTTGTCTCTACGATCGGAAGTCGGAAATTGATCATGAAGGCATTGACAACTCAGCTGGTTTCTGGTCTGCGTTTCGTCGACTGTCTCCAGAAGATCAAAATCTTCATGCGCTAATCGACGATTATGATCGACCCTTGCTTAGCTTTGGAGAAAAGGCGATGGCTCTGTATGGTTACTTTATCAAAAACTTTAACGAGCATGATTTTGGTGAATTCCAAGTTCCGGCTATCGACCCTGATGCTTTTGCTATTATTCAGTTACCAAATCATTTATTTCAAAAAAAACCGTTAACTTCGAAACAACTCTGCCCCTGGTGAAGACGGTTTGACTGTATCAATCATTGAGCAAATTTCTGGACAAATCGTCCCTGCTTTAGTATTTCTTTTTAACTGGGCGATAAAATAGGAGTCACTCCTTGCGGTATGGAAGCTAGCCAACATTACGGCGGCCCCCAAACCTGGCGATCAGAATGCGATTAATTCCTACTTATTCCGTTATTATCGATCATCTCCGAATTATTGAAATGACATGTAGAACGACTGATTCGACAAAAACTACTGTTATCACCATTGCAACATGGATTCTGCAAGAGGCGAGGCAGGAATAGCGCCCTCATTTCAGCGAGTCAGTTTATTCATGATTCATTGGACTCAAAAAATACAAAATGGTCGTTGTTGTTTTTCTCCAAAAGATTTGACCAAGTACCACACGCTCTTTTTTTAAAACGCATTTCATCGAACAACCGATTACGATCGAAAATTTTCCGCTGGCTTTTTTCATATTTATCTGGTCGCCAGCAACGCGTCATTGTGAATGAATGTTCGTCGAGTTTTTTGAACGTTACTTCGGGTGTCCCCCAAGGCAGCATACTAGGTCCGACCTTATTTGTAGCATATTTTTTACTTCAGGCGTACGCTAATGACACAGGTTTATTTATCCCAGTTGGCAGCTTGACCAAGTCCACAGAATTGATCCAGCCAGTGATTGACTATATTAATGCCCCGGTCAAAGAAGCAGGACTGGATTTCAACACAACAAAATCGAAAGAAATTGTTTTTCTATATGAACATACAGGTAACAAAATGCCTTGACTTCCAAATTTCTTTTTATGCAGGCAAAAAGTGGAATTTTTTGACTCTTTAACCTATCATGCATTACTTTTTGCAAGGATAAGAAAGTTTCTGAGCATATTTCTAATCTGGTCCGCAAATGCATGAACATGATTGGAGCTCTCAGGCGTAAGCTGGGTAGAAATATCTCTCCCACTGTTTTTGGATCAGTTTACTTGTCTTGTATACGTTCTGTGTTGGAGTATGGTATTGTCGTCTGGGACCCAGTTTTGAAGCATGACATTATTGAATTGGAGCGTGTGCAGTTTTATGCAGTTTGCCTTTTTCTCAACAATTTTACTCTTCCTTGTGATGACGCTTTGAAACTGTCTGGCTGGTTATCTTTATCTGAACGTAGGAAGCTATTAAAACTGTACAAGTGTTATAAATTCCATCATGGCCACCATCACTTTTGTGACATTCGTTTTGTTAGTACAGATTCTACTGTTCACGCCAGTAATCGATAAGCCGATACTGATCACAATCTTATTGTGCCACGACAAAATCTGGAATCGTATAAGAAGTGTTTTTTTGCATTCTTCAATATCTCTCTGCAAATGAGGAAATCATGGATAAATTGCATGGCAATGATCAGAGCACTGTTTGTTCTCCGACGTTTTAAAAACTCATGCTGATTCAGCGATAATGATAAGCAGGGGCGAATGAGTTGATCAACGTGGCATTCCCATAGTTTCGATAATAACAATGACAGGGAAATTTGGCGATACGATTTGAGGCTGCTTCTATTAATAGGCTTTAGAATCTGCGTGATCTTGGCTCTTTTCAGATCGTTGGAAAAGCTATTCCGACAGAGACCAATTCATGGAAGTTCGTAAGGCTGGCGGAATAACAGGCGCGATACTTTTAATAATCGGCACAGTCAATCCATCTTCACCAGTGCGCTATTTCTTTTCAAACGTTGGATTTCCCGCAAAATAGATAAGTCGTCGACTGAATAATCCATAAAATCGTCAACGTCCACCTCCGGTGGTTTGAAATCGCTGTAAAAATTCGTCCTTTTTGAACTCTTGCACATAGTGCATTTCAAGAATTCGCTTTTTCCGCCGTTGTAATCAGTGGTCGATCAAAATCATCCACTAGAGCTGGAATTTCCCAACCCTCAGGCGGTAGCCTCTGATGCGCGCCCAAAACTCGGCACGAAATTTTAGAAAAGTTTCAATGAATGAATTTAGCTTTTGCTTTTTTCGACGGCCGTTTTTGTTTCCACACGAAGCGATACGAGAATCAGTCGATCAGTTTTGGGATTGTTTTTTCCACCGCGTGTAAGCTAAATTTTTCTTGCTGATCATCGCCAAAATGTCCGACTTAATCCTGGAATTACGTCTGTCGCTACGGATATTCTTCTGCGGAATTAATCGATGAAGGACCTTTGTGACATCTCTTGTGTGGCTTTCAGCTGACCACAAGCATAATTGACTATTGCCGCAGAGGAGACCAGTTTGACTGAATTAAGTTCACGGAGACATGAATTGAGCGATTCCTAGACGACCCATCTCAATAACTTTAACGAAAACTAGTCATCGAGACGGATATCGCATTGTGATCGGAAATCAGATGGAGAATAGTAGTGAATACATTTCGATTTATATATCCAAAAATTACCAGATCCAATAAAGTTCAGCTTTTATGTGTCCGCTCAACTACGGTTTGATTCCCGCCAATAGCTCACAGCAGTGCTAACAGACAGGCAGGAGAATCAACGAGGTAATCAGCATTGAAATCTCTAATTATCAATAATCTGTGAATGTTTCGAGGAAATGCTCGGAGTAAATATTTGTGGAGACTGTCTATCGCTGCAAGGAATGTCTTTTGTATATGGACGCTGACAATAATAAAGCCCGATCTGTACAAAGTCGAACGGCTAAGGTTTATCAACCTTTTTGGTCGATGCCAAAATCGATGTCACTCCCAAGGGACCCCAGATTGGGTCGGGTTCTTTCGGGTTGGGTCAGGTTGAGTCGGATCAGCAGTATTTTGGGTCAGGTCAGGTTATATCAGATCTCGTCACTTTTTCAAAAGATCGGGTCAAAAAAAAGTAATTTTGCAAGTTACCACTATAAGCACGTACCGAAACCTTTACATAGCTTTTCGACTCAAGAATTTGCAGTATATGCCTCATGTATGCATGCGTAAGGTGTTTTATTCCACGTTTTCATTCTCCCTCTTCCAAGAATGTCAGACAAATTGTAAGCTGTGTGGATGACCAATTTCTTGGAGTACTTCCTGCAAAGGGAAGGGTCCATATGTGAGAGTTCTTATAAACATTCTTGTCAACTATGATGAATGGGTGAGACTACCCATACTCTTACAAAAGAAGGAATTGATAATTTCAAGCAGGTCGTGGGGGTATCTACAATCACATTTGATCCCTGAATATGACATAACTTCCTGGGTGTACCTGGCTGGAAGAGCAATATAGTCCGTACATAAACACCAGATATGCACCGATAAAAGCCCCCTTCACCAACATCCATGTTAGCATTGCAGAACAGTTTGCTATGTTCAAAAGTCACAACTACCCTCCGCACTCCTCCATCAGTAGTGAAGGTTCTGACAGGAGCTAGTGTCCAGCACAATATGACTTCGTAAGCAATATCTTTTGTGAAGACTAGATGCAACTCTAGCCTAGGGTTTATATATATTTAGGTATTTTTTTGTTTAACCAATGATAAACTGTCTCAGACTCCGAAAGTTATGACAGATTTGTCTCTATTATTCACGCCCATTATTTAGATTGGTTAAATCTTGTCTCTAGTAGACAGACGCTACTCGCTTTTAGATCTGAGGTTTTTAAAAAAGTATTCGACCACTATTGTGGGAAATATAAAGGAACGTTATTGCATTCACATAGGATAACTAGGGGAATAACAAAAGATGAAGATTCGCTTGCGTGAGATGTCTCCATCTCTTTTTTTCTCACAGTCACCTTTACAGCAACGCCACCACGTTCTGAGGATTTGTGAATGGTTTTTATTGCGAGAACTTTTAATTACTTATAACGAGTTCAGGTCAGCCCCCGGGTCAGGTACTATCAGGTTGGGCCGGGTTGAGCCCGACCTGATCCGGGTTAAGGAAGAGAATTTTTCGCGTATAACGCATCACTGCAGCCTAGTTCTTTCAGTCATATTCAGGAAGAAAAATTTCGCTGCTAAGGGTAGAGGAATTGTTTTCCGTTTTCACCACTCCATAAAAATTATAATCTTTAGCCAAAATGTTTGATTTTAAATTATCGAACATGCCAATAATGCAATAAATGTTTGCCGAGCCAAACTTCTAATGCATTATGAACAGAAGATAAAAACAAAACGATGAATTCCTTTATTCAAACATTTTCTTCCTGGGCGAAACCCGTTTTTCACACACAGTAGGAAGCATTGGCCCTCCGCAAAGCAAGAACAGACACGAATGCCCATCATGGACACGACAGCAAACGCTACCGATTCTGTCCTTCCGGCTAGCGAGTTAAAGGAAGAACAATTTTTCATTTTTCGTATTTTTCGGTTTCAAAAACACGTATCTATGTACACATACCTACATAAATAAATAGATATGTACATATATGATGCGGGCACGTTGTGCATATAAAAAGATGAGTTCTAAAGATTTTTTAAAGATTTTTAGTATACACCTTCCCCAACTATGTAGTCCTGAATGTCAACACCAAATTTTATCTCACACGGTTCGCGATAATTCCAAAAATAAAAATAACCTGGTTGGGATTTCCACCCTCACACCCCTAGCGTGCGTTTGAGTGGAGCACGAACGGAAAAACATTTTGGAAAATCTATCAGTGGAACGCAATCAAGTGTAAAGCTACATCGAGAAACGAAATATCATTGCCTCATCATGTCAGACTATTGAGATATTGTTGTTGGAGTGGCACATGTTCGACATGGGGGAGCGCTACGCTGCCCAATGGATCGAAGTAGCAAATTTTTGACGCGACTGCCGAATGATACTCGTAAAATTGCACCTCGCGTATAGGGAAAAAAAGTATTTTTTACCACTAAGAGCTTTCACTAATGAGTAGCATGTGTCTATCTTTTGATAGAAATATCTAAGTTCAGCTAGCTTCGAAATTTTTGATAAGGAAAGGAGCCTTTTAGCGAATACAGTGATTAACAACGGTTTAATAGCTCATTAAGTACTTAGAGTCAGAAACTTCATCTCGAAGAGCGATAATCGAAAGTTATCACAGAAATGGAGCATACAAATATTAAAAACTTTTTAACTTGACTCATCAGAATATAATTGATTAGCAAAATTTGAAGTCGACTCTGTTTTTTAAAACGACGGAATCATACATTACAACGTCACACAAAATGCAAAGTGGACACGCAGTGCTAGAAAAGTTTCCGTGCTCTTTTAAGCGATCAAGTGAGGGAAATATTTTCATCATTCCATGAGGAGTATTCTCGACGAATTCAAATTTCCATACTCTTACATCAATGCTCGCCCAATCGAATCCTTTTCAAAACGTCCAGCTCAGCTCCCTGTACGTCCAGTGGAAAATAGTCAATCCTCGTCATGTTTAGCGATCTCAAGACAGCATTTAATGGAGAACACCACACTATGGCCTTGGTCTCGCGTTCATACCAGCGCAAGTATGCGTATTTCCTGCGTAATATAAGCCAGACATCGTTCTTTGCGCCATATTATTGGTCAAATCTACTTTGGGCTTCTTGCCTCCATAAATACATCCTTTCAATAACTAAGCGTTTCGTCGTTTCTTTCGTAATAGCTTCATGCTGATTGGATTCTGCTCGACCAAAAGTCCGCCCCATCCGGAATCTCTCTCCAGTGCCAGGGTGTTGGAGTCAGTCTCACCATCGAATGCACCAGCCTCAACAAACACACAATTGCGTTAACCACAAAAAAATTCTCTCTAAATTATTTCGATCCGCAATAAAGCTAAAATCCGTTTCGGGATTTGGGGAGTCGGAGCTGGAAATCGTACATATGACACTGAGCATAAGTGTTCTCGCAGTCGCCACCAGTTGCATCGAAATTACAAATAAGATGGTGACCTGTCAATATTCATGCAGATAAAGCAGCTTTTACCCATACATTTTTCCTAAACCGTGATTGCGCTTAGCAGTGGCCGAGTAGACCAGACATCCCAAACCCTGGTTCCACTCTGTGCATCGGCTGGTCTAAAAGTTTCGAGTCTCTCATAACAGACTTTTTTGAAATAATAAAACTTTTTTTCGTTTCTTGCTAGAAACTAGTTTGGCCCAAAACACTTGTTACTACAATTGAGAGAATTTGGTAAATTAGGGGCTTCTTCCGAGCCTCTGAAAAGAAAATCATAAAACGGAAAGTGAACCCGCGCCCATAAAATTACTCGTAAAGACCGCCCACAGATCGACCATTTCATACTCATAAACTCTTACCGAGCTACCCTGCCTGCTGATGAAATACGCAGATTTTTCGAATATGTACTCACGATTAGACATGCACGTGACAGAAAAAACAACAAAAATACTTTTTTGATGCCTCTATTATGCACGATACCATCTTTGAGTAAACAAAAAGTCTGATCGCTCATATTTTCTTGTTCGCAAAACATGCTCTATGGCAAAAAATATGCTGACATTAGTGACATACGAGTCTGACATCACGAGAAGGGAAGCAGACGCAAGTAACAAATGAACTAGAAGTGGCAACCCCCCTAGGCAGCCGAAGCCCTAGCCAGCAAAAGGAGAACTTGCTCATTCTCGGGGCGGTCTTGACTTCTTTATCCTCAGAGCTTTCCATCTAAAGCTGAAACAGAACACTCAGGATCCGCAAGTTGTATCAGGTAATCATAAGCTTTAATTTTCCTTAACAACATTATTTTACATGACTTATGACTTTACTTTCAATAAAGCACTTGCACTGCACTCAAGCAATTGAGAGACATGAAAGGGCAGAGCATTGAGAACTGAAAAATGAAGCATCAAATAAAAGCATGTCCTTCCCATGGAAACTCTTTCCACATCATTCATATTCGTTCACATAGTCTCAATTTATTATCGGCAAATTTATTGTTGTACACCAAACATTTTTGTGAGAGGGCGCTAAGCCTAGGCATTCAATGGCGCGGCGCCTCAACCCGTTCACTTAATGTTTCTACGCGCAGAAAACTCAACGGCCAGCCACTTTTGATAGTCGATCACTCAAGAATAGACACCAGATCGAGTCGCCGACCCGAAAGTCCCTGACCCAAAATTTCGGTTCGGGCTGACCCGAATTATCTATAAGCAGCTGAACTTGGCCCAGTTGAAAGCTTTGCGCAATTGTTTCCTTAAGTGCAATATTATGATCATGAAGATCTCGCAAAATGCTCATGGTGTAGTATCCAAGAAAACATCTTTCAGAGATATGCGGTAGGAGTTAAGTGAATACTTCACAGATTTTTTTCCGGCTACGACATATTGTTTGGCCAGACTCAGAAACCAGGAAGGTGAAAGATGTGGCGAAAGAGGCTGAAAATCAAGGCTCAGTTAAACGCAACCTTGCTCTTTCAACACAAAACAAAAGTTTTCATAGTAATGTACTGTTAAATGGTTTTCAGTTACATTTATAAAGCAGCCAAAAGCTCAACGTATCCATTTAATGCGCCATACTTTTCTTGAATCCAATGCGCCCAAGTTGCAGCCGACATTTGTCAAGAGAAGAAGCTAGAGAAAGAATCCGACATTGCCTCAACATGCAGTGCTTTGTTACTTCGCCACCAAATGATTTAAATTCTTGCGTGTTTGCTTTCACACTGACTGCAAAAAGCGATTCACTCGGAAATTCACGAAAAACCCTTCATAATTTGATACATGTATTGATGTTAACAGATCCCTGTTGCTAATTTAATCCCTATGCAAAAGTCACATTTTGTCAAGGTCAAGATGAAGGCTGATTCTCAGGCTATTCCCCGCTGTTAGCTGATTACATATTCTCATTCCTTCCCTATTCCCCCACTTTTGGTTTTTGCGCGAAATCCGCGAAAGTTTTCGTATTGACGTATCGTTTCCGGAGCATCAGGCTGAAATCGTTGCGAAAAGAGCGCAAGTCCACTATTTGTTCGCGTTCTCTAGTTTGCTAATCGCAAGTGTGGTAATTCACTATTAGATGGTGTGTTAACGATGCATCAAAAAATTTTCACAGCGCTTTTCAACTGTATTAGTGTTAATTTTGCTTCAGGTGAAGTTTGTTTTCCCTTTTTACTTCGATAAGTTACTGTCAATCCCGTCGTTCACCCCTTATTGAGGCTGCAATGTAACGTTTTAATGATTCCTTTCGTTCCCATTATATCAGGGGCGACGACTGCAGTAGCCGCAGATATTATTGTAGCATCATTTCATTGAGCGAGCTTCTTTCTAGGCTGCATATGCTCAGAGAGTGTTCATTCACTGTACCTCCGTTTTTTGAAAAAAATTGGATTTCTGTGTAAAAAATTAATGAGTCTGAATCAATATTTTCATTTAAGCATTGATCAGTGCACTTGATTGTCTTAATACTACGGCTAGAGTTGTTTAAGGCTTGTGGTTCTTCGAACAAGATTTTGCATGGTGGTAGTTTTTTATACCATATTTCACGGCAGCAGTAAATTTCTCGATTCGTTGT
Source organism: Mesodorylaimus sp. YZB2_4 (assembly GCA_030248295.1). Lineage (NCBI taxonomy): Eukaryota > Metazoa > Nematoda > Enoplea > Dorylaimida > Dorylaimidae > Mesodorylaimus > Mesodorylaimus sp. YZB2_4. The sequence goes on from JASANH010001343.1 coordinate 108,229, forward strand.
TTCTCCAAAACATGTGAATGTGACTTACGTGCTTTTTGTATTGAGGGCCCCAATTGTAAAACAAGATGCATAATGATTTTTGTGATAAAACCTTTATAGAAAACCAAATGCTAGAGTTTTTGAAGAAAAAAAACCTATTGAACAAGAATTCTGACTTCCGCCTTTTTTTCGAAGCCGCAATTTTTGTCAATTATTTATCTAAGTGGTTTTGTTCAGAACCACTCTATATAGGGAAATCCTTGACGAGTCTTTAAGCTATGTTCATTCCGCGTAAACGCTAATGGAACCTGTGCTATTGTCATAATCAAATATTAATTGATATTGACACTCCAGATCAGTTTAATATCGATCAATATTTCATTCTGACAATAGCACATCTTTTTTGCATTCGCGGCCACACAAAATAAATATAGCCAGAAGACACGTCTAGTTTTGTTCTATATTGGGTAGTTTCAAACAAAATCAGTTCGATAAATATTTGTCAAAATTTGCAGATTAGAGAAGAAGTCAACAATCGGAATTCTGGTTTCGAAAAGTTTTGTCTTTTTGTTTTTAAATCCTCAGCAATTTGTGTTCTTTTTAAATTCTCTTACAAAAATCACTCTCTCGATCTCCTCACAGAAACCTTTACAAAACCTGGCTTTATTTGAAAGATTTAGTCCAGACAGAACTGCTCAAGTGTAAATTGCAAAGTCAGCGCTTTGAAAAAGTGCGATCTCCAGCTATTTCGATGGATGTTGCCAGTCTTCTGTCTTGCCTCTATAGTAGTTACTAACTTCGGTGGTTTTTATCTTAAATAAAAAACGTCGAACTGCAAGTTACCACTAGGATAAATTTTAGATGCGATGGTTACTGTTTTTCGCTCCCTTAGCTTTTTTCACTCTGTTGTTCACAAAATGTGTACTCTGAAGCTCAATTAATCGACACGAGAAGGAAATCGATTCATTCCATCACAATAAGAAACTTATCGCCGCGACAGTGAGACACGATTTGTATAATCAAGGTCGATATTACACAAGGTCCTCCCTTTAACGAATTTCTTCTCACTAACTAGTATCCAAATTCCAGGTTAATGGTAAGTTTTAAACATTTTGCACCAGAGCATAAACAGTTTGACATGCTTTATGAGAGCCAAGAGAAACACAAAACAACAACACCCACAAGTTTATTGCTCTTGTAATATGTGCTACCGACTATATGACATTGTAAAAGGGTTCGCCCCAAGCTGGAAAGAAGATTTTCGAGCAAACTTTTCTTTAAAATGTTTTAGCGCTAGATTTTCATTTATAAGTTCTCTCAAGGCAAAACCAAGATGATTACGAATACGATAAAATTAAATGTCCGCTACTCATGGTTTTCTTAGGGATTTGTCCATTTCGCGCTCTCCATTCTGGTTTTTAAGATTTTGTGCTAAACCTTTCTTCCTGCCCCACGTTTTGGACATTTCCCATGGGTCTAGAGTTCTGATCACTGCCTCTTTGACCTCACTACCCACGCTGATTACGTCTGTGATGAGAGCGAATATGCGAGATGTTTGTTCTGCTGTGAACAACATTTAGTTTCGCTTATTTTCCAAGTTTTATCATGACCCAGCGCCTGTCACTTAATAAATTTTTTCTTTTTTCAAGGAAAGAAAACAACGTCGGGTACAGTTTGGACCACGAGCTAACCTATACTTTATTAGCTGTTATCACTTCCCTTCGAATACAGACAAATGCCAGCCAGTTGTCACGCCTCAACTTTGCAGATACAAAGATGCTCAGGTGAGTCCTACATTGTAAATAACTTTTTTTATCCAATGTTCGTGATTGTGTATGCCTCGACTACGGCTTGGGCCATTAGGGCTTAGGCTAAGCCCTAGGCCAAGCAGCGAAGCAGTCCAAGCTTGAGTGGGGGCGCAGGCTGCGGCGAATCGATATAATGCAAACGATGAGCGAAAAATTTGCGCTTCAAAGTGCAATTTCTCGACAAATTTGCGCTCATAACACATGGAAACGCTTAGCGTTGTTGAGAACAATGACTGAGTGACTGAAAAATGACCACTTCTTCAATCACTTTGCTGCAATAATCGCGTTTTTAGTCATTGCGATATCTTATTAGTCGGGTAATTGTGTTATCAGTTGCAATAACGCGTTGTCAATTGTGTGATGAGGTTGGCTTAGACTCAGGCGACTTAGGAGTGTGGGCGACTATAAGAGCTGACTACAGCCGACTCTTACTGTATCTTAAGGTTACTTTCTTAATGCAACTTAAAACTATTTAACAGGATATTTCTGTTACAGGTTTTGTTCCTGCGAAGAAAGCAGATTTGCATCACATTTTTCCAACACAACTGCTTCAAGATGACACACTTCCAGTGTATTCATATTAAAATGATGACAGAACACATTTTCAGGCACTTTTTTGAGGGAGCACGAAAATTTTTGTTGTGGTTTTTCATTCCTAGTGCGAATACAGTATGTTTCAACGAGTGGTGCGCTAAGCCAAATGATTCACCTAAAAAAATTCAGTGCTCTCGAAATGCGAAAATATTTGCCTAGGAATGATTCGACAGCATCGTCCTTGGCAGCGCACATTTATTGTGCTAAGATTTTTTCCGCTGCTTCAACAAGAAATTTGTGTGAGAAATCTTTTTTTTGAATGCAGAATGCAAAACTTTTTTGAATTCAGTTAGTGCGAAGACAGATTTAATCAGGAATGCTTCTTTTTACCAACACTGCTTTAGTTTCAGGGAAGAATTTTGCTTTAAGAATTTTGCTGTCAGTACAGACAGAGGAAAGAAATCTTTTTGTGAAGAAAGAACATTGTCTGGAAATTTTTTGCGTCGGCGTCGTAATGAGGAATTAGAAACTTTTAAACAACAGTTTAAGGGTGATTTTTGAAGACCTGAGCAAGTGTGGATTATGATTTATTTTGTAAGGTAGTGCTCCAAGTACTGCTTTACCAAAAACCATTTACCCATGGTTATAGATAATAGATATTATCATGGTTTTCTACCAATGGATATTATCTGTGTTTCACCACGCGTAGGCAGGAAACCATTGGTTTTACCCACGAATTATCAATGAAAATTACCCATGAATAATCTGATTTTCAAGTACATCTACTGTAGAAATGTCGTCTAGGTGCGCAGACGCCACAAAAATCGTTGAAATTCGAGAAATTGAAGGCAGCAAGTACTGATAAAATTATCAAAAACTAATATTCGTCATCGAAAAATTCCCTTATCGACTGATCAGAAACTGATCATGCTACGTATGATTCTGAAAAGCAAGGACGTTTTTTTGGAAAATCCACCAATACTGTTACAAGCGACGTTAAAACCAAGAAATGGAAAGAAATAATCAAAAAATGCCGTCGCCACTACGCTTTCGAGGCAGTTCCCGCCAATGAGGTTGGAAAATACCTTCGCGATTTGATGTGGAAGAACTGGAAGAAAACGGCCAAGGAAAAGTTGGACGGAAATAACAAGACGAGGGCTGGAGGCGGTGTCGAAAATCTTATTTCGACGTAAGGCTACGCCTCGTTTTTCACAAAATCCCTGTTGTATGAATTCATCCGTTTTTATCGTAAAATAAATTAATTTCAAACTAAACTGGGTGAGCTTCAAATCGATTAAATTCATGCTAATTAAATAGTTAATTCACTTTGAAGTTAGTAAATTTAAATTTAGTAAACTAGATTTCAGTAATTAATTTAGAATTAATTTGAATAATAATTGAAGGGGGTTTCAGGTCGATTTAGCCGTATTTGATATGCAGGCTGTGAGTCCCCGGGAATGGTCGGATTGCCTGTCAAAGAACAATCGGATAATTTGGATAACGGCCCTCTATCTCAAAGTTCGAGCGATAATGAGGCTGAGAATAAGGAGTTACGTGAATTATTGTTATATGATCACCGTCAAAAGTCTTAACCAATACCGTCAGCATCACCAAACTGTGGCCATCGACCATCGACTGGTGCGCCGCCAGCAAAAACGTTCCATTTCGCTCCACCATCAGCAAAAACCTCAGACTTGCAGCGATTAGAGAATCGTTCGCGCGAAACATTGGCATCGCCGAGCAGCAATGACATCGATTTGGAATCACAGGCTGTTTGCCCGACTCATTCGCAGGGTCTAGTTGCACTCCCTCCCCCTCGGCCGAGTCTCGAAAATTCTTTCGCAGCACTGCTCGAGGTTGCCGATCGACGAGTGGATCTGCTTCACGTTCTTCATCTACATCTGGAGTTGCTTCCGAATGGCCGACATTTTTAGGAAGCGAGAAAACGTCACATGAAACTCCAAAATGAGTTGGCTGAAATGCAGAGAGCTTATTTGAAGCTGAGAATATACCAATTAGAATCGGAAATTAAATCGATGAGAAAGGATTGAACACGTGCAGCGTACTTGTTCAGTACCTAGTGGAAACAGATTTACGATTATTATGCAGGATATTGAGGGCCGTGTCACAGACAGTGGTAGGTTTTTGTTTGTTTCGAAAAGGGTGACGAATGTGTTTGACTGGGCGTTCTCAGTGTCATGCATTTTCCTGTTCCTTGTATAGGTTCTATGTTGCGTATTTTATGCAGGCAGTCTTGTACTCAGCAGTTATTTTTGATGGACGTGCATGCGACCAGCGAAGGCCATTTCGTGCTATGAAAACGGTTATGTCCGGTTTGGCGTGCATTAAATATTCGTTATATGCCTGGCAATCAGGTAAGTTGCGATGCGTACTTGGATGGAAGGTTGGAAATAGGATGGATATTCACAACAGTGCTCTTAAATGTTCCTTTACTTTCCCTATCATCCCAGTGTATCTAGAAAAATCCAGAGTATCCTGATACACGCACATTTTTAATATAGAAAAATCTGGCGAGCAAGCCCCACATTTAAGAGTCGCAATCCTGGATCAAAATTCGATTTCAAGTTTAAATTTCAACCGTCTGAAACAAAGCAATGAGCTCCCTTTTCCTGGTCATATCACCAGGGACAACTTCGTAGTCATGGTCGTCCTCTCCATCGTGATTACGATCGAACTCGACAAATTCTTTTGCGACTCCATCGTCATCCATAGCAAGTTGTGCGAGGCCGATCAGCAACAGATAACCTCGGCCGCGAAAGTCAACACCAAATTTGCTTTTTAAACAAGCATCGAAACCGTTGCTTTTGTATGCCAATCGCGCATTCTACGAGATTGCGGGTTCGACGATGGGCCTTGTTATAATGGCATTCAGATTGATTCCTGGGATCGGCGACCGGAGTGACCAGGTGATCGCAGTCGGAGTGAGCGGAGTCGCTCAATAAAACGCCTGCGGAATCGGCCTCCAACCTGCGTCCAAGCGACTTTTCAGGGTGCTATTTCGAAAGACACGGGCATCGTGGACCGACTCGGGCCATCGACTCGACACGTAGTAAAACCTGAAAGTCAAAATTTGTAAGTGATGTACAGCACTCGATTAGCTGACTGCTAAAGTGAGTCATGATCGAAAAAAGCAAAGAAAGAATCCCACTCACCGCCTTGTTGGTCCACATACGGATAGAGACAAGCAGCTTTCGAACAGCTTTCTTGCAAGGAGAAGAAGACGAAATGCAGGCTTATGTTGAGAACATCCAACGACAAGATATGGAGAATAATTCGTTTTTGGGGAGTCCAGTTTCACAAAACGTGCATTCGATTTCTCCAGAAGTGGTTTTCATCAATCCGTCGGAATCAACAAGAAAAAGAAAAATTGGACAGAATCCATGGACTCCATTGTCACCATCGAAACAGACAAATGTTGTGGAAAGTTACCCGGAAGCGGGGCACATCCGCCGCCCCACCGTGGCCAAAACGTTTAGAAATTACTAGTTTTTAATGCCCCTTCCACGCATTTTCCTGTTATGGAAGCTATGCTTCAAAATTTTACACCCTTCAGTGTTTCCTTGACTTTAATGCCCTTTTTAAAAGTGTTTGACTGATTCTGAGAATAGCAAGGGACCTTGCTTGATATGTATAGATAATATAACAAGCAGGACTTGGCTGCTGGCTGCCCGGTTAGCTCAGGCTAGGAACTTGGTGAGTCAAGCTTGTGAGTATTGCTGAGAAGAAAAAAGCGGGACTTGCCCAAGCCTGGCTAGGCTGGCTTTCCTGTGCTATGACAAAGGCAAGCCTGATCTGATTGCGTGTGAGACAGGTCAGGTTTAGGTCAGTCGAGTTGAGTGAGTTGTATGACTTTTGACATACAGTACTCCAAGCTGGCTGGATAATTGGCCTGTGCTTGGAGGTCAGGGCTTGGTAAGTCAGGTCAGGTCTTGGTCCAGCCCAGATATAATTTGATCGCTTTTGTTTCTTCCTGCTGGACATGAGGTGGGGGAGGGGGTTCTAGGGGAACGCTTCAAGGTCCTTGCCGGCTTAACAGGGGGGGGGGGGGGGGCTTACCCATCCTACCTCCCTCTTACCCAAATTTGCCGAGGTGCATTGGTTGGCTCCATGCTCATTGCTCATTGCTCAGCTCATTCCAACAGAATGGAGGATGAATCAGAGGCTGTCAAGCAAATATCAGACCAGCTAATCATCAAATTTTGTTCATCAAAATTTTAAATCCGTTTGATTATAAAAATTCAAAATGTTTTAGTTGGCCAATCGAGAGCAAATTTTTTCCTGGTCGGAAAAAGAGCAGCACAAACCGAATCAACACTGGTCGATATGGGATGAAGTTTCTCAATGTAAAGCCACCTCGCTGAAAATTGGGAAACGCAAGCTGCAGCAGATATTTCTCCACTGTATCGCCTCGAAGTGCTCGAATTAAAAATTAAAATCAACAATTCGCCGAGTGAGGGTGAGAAAATACATTTAAAGTCCGAACACGATGAATTTGAAAAGGTGTCAGAATAGTATTAGATAAAAGATAGAGGCGAGAAAAATTTTTTGTGAAGTGCCCAAGCTGCCTTTTTTAATTTGTTGTTTTTGCCATATGCTTTACTGGTAAGATCTTGCCATTTTTGCTTTATTGAACGGCCATTCCAGTGCAGTGTCATTTCAGTAACTTGGTTGCTTTATCAGCACCAGTTACTGATATAACATAAGCTGAATGTATCTAATTTTTGCTATTTTAACTCCCATTTAGAGGCTTGCTGATGTTTACAAAGCTCTTAGCATGCGATAGTAAAATCGATGTTTGTTTTCTGAATGATGAAAGTAGGATCTCTACTTTTTCAGAGCAGCCATCTTGCCATGACTTGTTGTTTTCTTGGTAAGACTTGCCCAGATACTGGTTTGCCATAGCAAGTTCTTGATATCTTCTTATCAAGATCCACTCTCGATCTCCTCATGACTTGACAAGGAGATTCCCACAGATCTTGCCAAGAAACACAATCCGGCAATGCGGGGGGTGATTCTGATGTCGATCGATAAATTGGGCTCCGCCATCCTTTAGAGCTTTAATGTTGCAGTAGCTGCAGTCTATGTATCCGAATACGCAAGAAAGGCCTCGATCGTCTAAGAACTTATTGGCCATTCCATTCAATTCTTGTTGTTCCCCCGGCCAGTCGACGATTGTTGGAAAAATATGCCGGTTCACGGCATCGACGAATCGATGGATGGTCCTTGACAGAGTCGCTTTACTGACACCTTGAGCATCGCTGATCGATTGATATCCATCGCCCGAGGCGAAATACCTAGAAAAAAGCATGAGCAACATGAGTCTTTTGTTCCATTCCTGAAAACGATAACGCAGAGGGAGTGTAAAGTTGGCACTGCAGTGTGAAATGTACAGTATATGGAAGGTTTTTTATTGTTTCTGACTAAAATTTAAAAAAAGTTTTTCAGTTATTCATACCTTGAAAAATAACGGACAAACTTCACAAAACCAATATCACTCACCGTGAAGTCAGCGAAATTTGTTGCAATTCTTCTCGGTGTTATTCGTGATAACTCTACCGATTCGACCCACAATAATTTCAGGTGATTCAATGTCAGGCGAAACCGTTTTCTCGTGTCAATATTATCGAGACTGCAGTAATTCCGGGGACGGAAAATTCGAGGTCTTTCCGGTGATTGTTCGCCCTCATATTCTTCATCCAACTCAAAAAAAAATTTTGTCGATGTTACAAACCGATATTCATTTTCCACAAGTACTCGACACTTTTGGATGAAAGTAAGCTTTTTCTGCCTATCTCTAGCAAATTTTGACGACGGATACAATCGAGTCCACTTATATTCACACCGGATAATGTCACAGCCCGGTTATCTCAGGTTTTCAAAGCCCAAAATTTTTTCAAACCCCCAAATCCGTCGGTAGACTACCAATGGATAATAGTAGGGGTATGGTCTTTGGTGAAACACAGCTAGGTGCCACCATAATAAAATCCGTGGTGAAACAGTCTCCTGATGTCGTTTATAGCACAAGGCGTTGTCTTCTGGGCAGATCCTTTTTCTACTCATATCCTGTTTCTTCTAATGTAAAGATGGGAGCAATTTTATTACCGTGTCTTGTTTACCACCAGTATAACTAGTTCTGTTGGGTCAGACAGGATCTTACATTTGCCCCCCAGCCAGTGATATGGTTTGCATGAAGCTCTCTTTGAATGCGGTGTACCTTCTAAGACAATTGTTGCGGGGACGAGGCGTGCATTACCAACGACCTATATTTTATCGACGTAATCACGGATCCGAATGCGTTTTGACTGCAAATGGCAGCTAAAAGCGATCTCTTGTAAGCCTGTACATTGCGGTTACTCATGTGAGCAGGCATATTTACAGTAGTCTCTTGTGGGAGAACGCATGAGTAAGGGACGACTACCAGGCAATATCGATACTACAGTCACCAGTCCTTCATTCTTCGGCGTTACGGCATCGTTGGAAAGGGCTATTGCGTAAGTACTGCACAAACTTGGCTGCTCCCTGTAGCCGGAATCTAGAGTGCCTGTCGCCTGCACTTCTTCTACATTTCAAGGAAAGGAAGGAAGTGCGACGTCTAACCCACCGGACAAACAGTTCCAGTTATGGTACTTTTGCCTGATACATACTTATTATAACTAGCTGGGTTCATCGTGTTGTTGCAGTCCTCTGAATCAACGAATGGTGTACCCGTGTTTGGTTGTTTCACTAGCCGAGTCAATTACTTTGAGGGCGAGCTTGATTGTTTCGTGCCTACGTGACCAACTCGTGGATTTTCGTGCACATAGAAATCACTGGGTCTCAAATTTTTGTCGCGCAAAATCAAAAAGGACATGCTGACGCAAAAAAACATCAAAATTACATGGTGCAATCAATGAGAAATCAACGTTTCGTAATCCTTTGGAAACCAACTATGGCAGCGCCTCCCCCTCCCTTTCGACTCACTTTACCCCCGCCTTCTCCGTACAGTAAACATCAGAATGACCCAACCTTCTCCAAAAAATTGGTCCATGTGCACACTTCACGATGGATGATGTGGCACTTGAACGCAATTGTCGTTTCAAAAGAGTGCGTCGGGAGCCACAGCCGTACTGTAGCGTTCTTGATCCTGTCAGCTTCTTGACCCCAGCACTGGAGCTTCCTGGAGATTTCCACAAAATCATCATCATCAACATCATGTTTTATTCTTAACTAAACGCTTGGAGCGCGCTCATGGGTTGAGAAATATACAAAGTAAACAAAGTCAATAAAAACCGATCAAAGCATTCCGAGAACGAAACTATTCTGCAGTACCCCTAGCGACTTCGAGTGGCAAACCATTTTAAAGCGATAAGGCAGAAAACATGAAACTTTGCTTAAAAGCCTCGAAGTCGTGTTCAGTGACAATCATATGATGATCAACGTCAGCAAGGCGGGTACTCACACGAACATGATCAGACTTACGCACGAAGCGAGCATTGAAAAAATCATGATAGCCGTGATAAAATTTATAGAACTGGTACAGTTTCATAAGTTGCCTCCGGTCATACAATCTAGACCAACCGGCACGCTAAAGAGCCCTATTATATGACACTGTAAAATCGTTCAAGTAAAGCCTGACCGCATAAAACTGAGCACGTTCTGGCTCTGCTATGTCCTTTTTCAGCACAAAATCCCAGCATACAGCACAATATTCGAGTACAGAGCGAATGTATGCATTAAAAACCGAGCCCAGAACAGCTGGATTAACATGACGACACAGCTTGCGAAGCAGAGCGCCCAACATATTAGTGGCCTTACGAACAGTATGCGACACATGTTCAGAAAATTTCAAGTCGCTACTAAATGAAACACCGAGGTATTTTTCCTGGTCAAGGAATTCCAACTGGTGCTCACGCAGATAAAGCTCGGGCAACACCGCCAATTTTGAATGACTATATCGAAATAAAATAGCTTGAGATTCCGAGACATTGAAGTCCAAACCAGACGACCAATACCTGTCGGGTTGGGTTTTTTCTGCAGCTGTAGTGGCTAGCTAGCTAAATAAGATTGCGCTCAGAATAACTGTAATCACTAACACGACTGGCCGCATGCCTAAAATAGAAAACCAGTTGCAGAGAGTATGAACGAATAGCACGCGATTAATATTCCTACATGAATCAAGTAGGCCTAAAAATGAAGTCTCTGATCAAGGAGCATCCTTATTTCTACAGTGTATTCTGTGACAAGTATATAAATGCGTAATGCACTAAAGGCGCTATCTCTGTCTTTGCTTTGTAGTTGGTAAAAGTTTTTATGTTATTCGGAAATTGGCACCGAGATAATAGTTGGTTAGTCATGAGATGATGGTTCCGTAGGTCCAGTTTATTGTGAAGCAGTAATGCTTAGTGGCGAGTGAATGCTGTGCCAAGTGGATTACTCATGGCTATTTTACATTTTGGCAGGTTATCGAAGTTAGGCTTTTGGGTAGGTTAGCTGGCCGTATTTAATAGAGATGCCGGTTGCATAGAGGCCATTGTCGAGTGAACGCTTGGAGGAACAGTGTTGCGGAACTCGGAAGGGCAACCGTAACAATTCACAAAAGATTGAATTATCACCCACAATATCGGTCGCTCAGGATAGCATCGGATGTCTCTGCTTTTCGTCTCTGCTAGCCATATAATGGATATGCAAGTGGAGAACTGAGGTATATTCTGTCTCAAAGTACAGTAGCTAAGCATAGTAACTTACATACAGCAAATTGTCTACGTGACATATGCCACGCGAGTGGTGATCACATAGAGGTCTACTGGGCCACAGGTCAAAACCGGGTTGAGAGTTCGTTATCATTCTTTGCTAAACAGCCTCTCTAAACAACTGGACCCGCTTTACCCAAAAACCCCAAAAAAGGATTGGGTTTTGGGACCCAATCTCTGACCTGGAGCAGGCCTATGGACCAGAATTGGTTCAATTTGAGACAAGTTCGCCTATCGCTATTACGCACCCAGGAGACTGTTTGAGTGTGCATTCCAATAAACCAAGAAATCAGGCTTTCTTATCTGTGGTAAGGTCACAAAAAGTAAAATCCAATGGCACCCACTCATTTCTTGTAAACTTTTCTCACCCATCAAATTGGCGACGATGCCAACTACAGTGAGCAATCGAGTCCTGATGGGCCGGAGCTTCAGCGAGAATTGAACAATCAAATAAATATAGAAAGGCCTCGTATTTTTCTCATAGTTTTTTGGACAAACTGAGCCCATCCGCCAAATGTAAAAAACCCCAAGTGACTGGCTGGTGCTTTTCCGAAATGGCGTAGATATGGCGGAGAGTGATTTGAAAATGGCGACCATTGAGACTGCGACGTTTTACCTCGTTATCGCGACTCGATACAGACGACTGTACAAAAGCCATGATAAACGAGCCATTTTAAGTCCAAATCTCCGAGAGAAGATAAGTTCGCCGCCATTGACTTTGCTCGCCCATTAGTGATATCCTTATTTTGCGTTATCACTCTCTTGGTTCCTAACTCAAAGACGACTGGGCTCATTTATCGCAGCAAAAAAACCAAAATACTTTTTAACTATCCTCCTCTTGTGGAAGGGGCTAGGGAATAATTTTGCACAAGGCCCGTGCTTTTATCTTGATCAGCAAAGGGAAGAGAAAACGTGAAAAATTGGCTAGCGAACAGGATTTTACAAGATAAAACTTTGAGGGCCTCATACGTGAGAAAGAAACAAACTGACGAATGAGCATAAACTCTGTGTGAATGCAAAAATTTTAAAGGCAGGCTGGAGCAGCTCAAAAAACTCTGAGCACAATAAAGGCGGGAGTTTTAAAAAAATCTTTTTGATTTACGTTCGATGTTTCTTCGAACTCATTTGGGGTGTACAGTAATTCTTATAAGTTGAATACTCGATACCTGTTTTGATTGATGTCTAGTTTGCAAATGTAGGTCGCGCATATACGCACACAAAATTCTTCAAGAGACTGGCGTCGCAAGGGACGATGCTGTCGAATCGCCCACCAGGGAAAATTGACGCATTCCAAAAAAACGGAATACTTTCCAGGTGAAACATTTCGCTTTGGGGCCATCCATAAAGGTCGACCGCACAAAATCTTGATTTTTGACCCCCTCCCCCCTTGACCGCATGCCGACCACTCATCGCGAGCCCCCCCTCAAAAATGGTCGGCCACTTCAGCCAGACCCCCTTTCCTTTCCAAACGCAGTTCTGTGAAATGTTTCGTCTTATGCTTTCTCGAGCTCGACAAGATGCCATCTCCTTCAAAGACAAATCGTTTTTTTAAATAATGGAGCGGATTTCTCTTTTGTAAAAGCCTCCACAAACTTTTCCAACAACTTTTCCCCATATTTTTTAGAGTGACTTCGCCAATTTTTGACAGTTTTTGCAAGAATTCTTGTCGATTCGCAAAAACGAAAAACTTTGCATACGCTTTTTAAACTAGCTCACCTGGAAGAGCATTCTTTTTTGACCATGAAACCACCTTTGCTTTAGTTTCAGACTGCATAAGTCGGCTACTATGACCGTCTGATTAAAGTTTGGTCCAATTCTCATGCAAAATCTGCTGACGGGAAACTGCCTTTCTTCCTCCATACCTGGTGACCGCCACACGAGTATGGCCGTTCATGAACTAGTCTATCCCCACCTTGTCTTGGACGAGGAATCGAATGAGACTAGTTAAAATGTGTCAGCTCTTCTAGTTTTTTTCGAAAAACTCGGCTTTTTGCGACTTTTGTCTTGCTCTGGTGCTCGACCTCATTTGACTCTAATCCATTTTTCTTGAGTTAAAAAAATAATTCCCCCCCCCCCCCCCCCCAATTTTTTTATATGTTGTCTGGTACCGGAACACAAAAAAATGTGAAATTCTTGAAAAATTCAATTTTTCCTTTCTTGCTTCAAAAGTGTTTTCGTGGCTCCAGACAAGCGGCGATGCATTTTTAATAGTTAAAAAACATTGAAGAAGCATTTTCAAACACACTTATATATCCTTCGCGCGAGATATAACTGGTCAGAAGCAGATGCATACAATAAGTACTAACGTTATATTCTGTTTCTTAAGTGTTTAAAAATTAGGTTAGTCTCATGGTATGACGTTATAGAATGCAAAAGCACACATGTGGTACATCTTTAAGAAACGTGAGTTCTTATAGGTGTAGTGGAGTCAGGGTGGTGTAGGAAGTGGCGTCAGGTGTAGTGGCGTAGGAAGTGGCGTCATCTTTGCGTTATCAAGCTTCATGCGGTTTGATTCGGCAGCGAAAATTCTCCCAGAGTAATGTCGCGATGTCTCAGACAGCAACATTTCCGTAATCAGCAGATATTTGCTTTAGGAACACCATCCCATCGATCCCTACTACCGTAATGAAGTTCTGATCGTGGATTACTTGGATGTTGCGATTGCGAAGCCACAGAGTCATTCTCGCTTGTCGATACGATTTTGTAGCTGTAATGATTTTCAAGGCCATCGAACACGTGAGCATAACGGCCAGCAAAAATAGCAACAATGTGTGAAAAATAAAAACGGTTTGAAGCCAAGCGTTAATTCCCAAGTAGCACTGCTGAAAATGCTTTTGCATACTCCCGAATTTGTACCATGTCACTTCGCATCCCACGTCTAAAAAAAAAGTATTGTTTCCGATCCTTTCATCAATGCTGTCCAGCCAAATCTGCGGGATGATGGCAAAGTGACTTCCAACGGTTATTATGCCCAGATTTATCGCAAAAATCCATATGCTCAACAGAAGACAAAGAAATTTGAATATCAGAGTGCGCAAAAACACTTTAGATAAACAATCATTGAGAGCTGTATATGCTGAGCAGGATTCCAGATGTTCAACGATTGCTTGGAGCTTCTTCTTCATTTCAGTGATCTTTCCAGTTTTCGACAACTCGCGCTGTTGAGCGGCAATGAAACATTTGTTTAGGGGTTGTGGGAAAGACTGAAACAGTCCCAGCAGTCCTCGAAGGGAAGTCAAGGCGCCAAATTCTAATAATAAAATATGAATTGCGTACCAATGAAATGGAAAAACTTGCTTTATGTGCAGTTGGTCATTATACTTCATCAAATACCCATCCATTTGATACAGACCAGAGCGAAAACAGCGTTTCGACGCATAATTTTGCCATGATATTGGGTACTCAGGCGGAAATGTGCAATCAATTGACATAGCGCTCGTGTTATTCACGACAACAGCGAAAAGTAGCGAAAATAGAATCAAAAGAGGCGAATGCGTGTGCACACATCGATCTGCTGCATCCTTTAAGAGCTGAGGCGAAAAATTTGGACAATACAGGCTGTATGAAGGAGTACATTTCATAAATTAGAAGGTATTTGCAGATGATGACTGAACTGTGTAATTTGTAAAAAAAAACCTTTGACAGGATCACGAAGAGGAACACAGGCGGTAATACTGGAAATATACGGGCTTTCAGTATTCCAGTCTACGGGCATTTTAGTTTATGCACGTTTAGACAAACTTCAAAGGCTGAATGCCAATGTCACCAGCATCACGAGTAAAGATCCTACGTTTGATTACAGCCTCGCAATACCCGCTCGCTCCGAAGGGCAGGGATATGGGATATCCAAGTTTTGACCACGCGCCACGAAATCAAGACAAGGTACTGGCTCAGTCATCATGCGAACACATAGACTTATCGACAGCTTGAATGTTCAGTGAAAATGACACCCTGAGACAAACGTCAAAAAATGCGCAGAAAGGTAAGTCGCTGTTGCATGCCGATGTCGCAATCTGTCCAGCTGATTAGCTTCATTCGATAGATTTTTCAAATGAGTTTGAATGTTCATCAAACGAGGTGCAACAGCCACAGGTAACAATAGGAGAAACAAATACTGAAGCAACCATATCGCACTATCAATTCGACCAAGAAAAAGAGCTAGAATGTATAATGACCCAATCGCCTGGACAATCAAGCGATCCAGAGAAAACAATGGAAGAGGTATCTCTTGCAATCAACTGGCCGGATAATCCTTTTACTCTTAAAAGTTTTGCGGGTTGGGCTGCGCCGGCTCAGTTCTCTACGAGACTTCCAATCATAATAACTAGCAAGCAGTCATGATATGATAAGCGCGGCTGTGAGGGATAGGTTGGGATCCCAATCCTGATCCTGACATTGAGGCACCGGGATTCTGCTGATAATAATGATATGCACAAGCATGGCGGGAACACTCTGATCCATCATATCTGCCATGAAGCAGTAGCAATGAAGAGGCAACAGCAACATCGGCTCAAATCGATAATAATAGCAACACTGATTTTACTCAGCCCAGGCTGACCTTGCTGGACGCGCATCGAAACTGCGAATGTACCGTATTTCCTCGATATCCTCTCCCCTCTTGTTATTCTGGCGGGCTTCCTTGATGCAGCAAATTTCTAAGAACAGGTGCAGTACGGAGGGCGTGAAGAAAAGGGCTCAACATCATAGCCCAACTTTGCGCTTAACGACTGTTTGAGTAGAAGGCTGACCAAGTGACTGATAAAAATTTGCCCAAAAATTTTCATAGTTAGGCAGAATATATGCTAGTTTTGCAGAATATATACGCAGATAATATTTTGCATATAAGCAGCTGACTAAATTTCCATTTATCAAATTGAAGAAATTCAAATTTTCCAAGTATCCTATCAGGCTCATCAGTTTTCCAAGACAGGCAGAATATATTCCAGTCTTGGAAAACTGATAGGCCTAGTCCTTGGCTTACAGCTGTAATAAGTGGCGTCCAGCGGAATTGAAATGAGTCCCGAACGTATTATGGATACTTGGAAAATTTGAATTTCTTCAATTTGATAAATAGAAATTTAGTCAGCTGAAAAAACTCTTTTTCAAAAAAAAAATTTTTTCGCGATGTTTGTTACCGCTTTTATTTGATTTTTTGTCAAGCCGAAATCACAGACCACAAGTTTGCTGCCTAGTCGCCTAAAAGTAGGTATAACCCATTTTGTAGCGATTTTATTATGATTGTCGGAAATTGCGGTGAGAAATTCGGGTGACTTCGACAGTATACGATGATCGTCGGTAGAAGTCATATTATAAACCTTAAAAAGTCGAAAGAAGTGCATCAAGTTGAGAAGCAGTCCATTTAGTTGCACTCGTTCGAACAGACTTTTGAAAGAATTGTTCTCTACATGCTGCTGTTTCCTGACCACTGGATTAGTTTTTCCTTATACTGACCGCAGAATAAAACCCTGCAAAAATAGTGGGCCCCTTAGGTGAACTTTGGAGACATAGTGTTCTAAAAAGACTGGTATTCATGATAGTCAATGTGAAATGTTAAGTTCTACAGGCAACATGAAGTTCCTGATTTTGACTAGACATGACTAAACCTACGGAACTGCTAGATTGCCTTTTTTAAGAGTGGAAGCGCATGTGAAACGTCCCAATTATGCGCTCATTATGCGCCACAAAAAAGAATTATGCGCTGTTGCAAAATTTGCATCATGGGTGGGCATCATGTCTTAGTGCAGAATGGGAATGCCTCTTTGAATGGCGGCGTAGACTTTCCTCAGTGTGAGTTAATGCTTGATTCATTTACTGACAATGACGATAAAAAAATCTATTGCAAAATTAATAGCCAAATCGGTGAGACTGGATAATAATACAAGACCAATTATTTCACTCAAAATAGAAAACGCATTCTTGCATAATTCCACAAATGAATTCGAGAGAAACACTTCTCCACGCGGGAAACCACACAGGCTACATCCATACTGAAGACTAAAGCTCAACCTCTCCAATCGAGTCTAATCGAAATTCTTTGCAGAGTGTGCCTGATTTTCAAGAAGTCCAGGTCTGACATTGGGTCCTAAGACGGATGAGACCAGACATAGAAGGTAATAACTATTGCCTCAGACCAAAATAAGTCAGGCTAAGACGAATGAACATTTCGAAAAATATTGCAGTCAAAATCATCATTATGCAGATCATTATGCTCAGTGTGCCATGTTCGAGGCTACCCGTTACCAATCCCCCCTTTATCGCTACCGCTCTTGCTCTATCTCCTCGTTCGTCGTTTCCTGTGTGTTATTCTCCACCAGCGCTGCTTTCACAGAGAAGAGAGCGTTTTCGCGATGATAAATCAAATGCCGTTAGGATGACGGTAAATGCATTCCATCACGGCGAATACTGTAGAACATCAAAGTCTTGCCTGCCTCAGTTCTAATCGAAAATAGATTCTAACAGAAAGGAATTTGGACTGCGAGAGAGCCTCGAGCTGCGACAGAAATTGTAGCAGGGGGAGAAAGAGGTCAGGACAGTTGATTGCTGCAGCGAGTCTCTCGATATTTACGAATGCCATCATGCATTCCTGCTGGCATACTGTATTCAAAGGCTGACGTGCATAGGAATATCGCCAACCATTGAGTTCAACTTTGCAAAAATTCCAAGCAATTTTAGGTGCAAACAAAAGCTAGCCCTGTGCAAAATATTAGAGGCATCTGGTCAATTGGTCAGCAGCAGTTGCTCCCAAAGTACCATACATGAAGGTTGACCGCAGCCCAGGATGGTTTGCTAATTTTCCTAGAAACTAAACTTGCCACCAGCTGCAGGTGCGATGCGTCGCGGCTTTTCAAAAAGTTTATGTTGCTTGAGCCCAACGTTATTCTAGATAGTTCCCCCAACCGTCCGCATAGCCAGCCAGCAGTCAAGTCATGATCAGATAGGCCGCGAGGCCTGCAATTTTTATAGCATTTTCTCGCTGACGTCATCGCTAGAAGCTCCTTCGCACGAGGCCATCCTGTACCAAGACCAGCGTCCCTGGCCGGGATGACAATGGGACAGAAAGGAGAATTCTTTCCCACAGTTGTCGGAGGACACAAGATTTCCAGGAACAGGCATTCCAATGTGGGATCCGGGTGGATTACAAGTCAAAAAGCAGCGGATTCATAGAGATCCATTTTTAATTCACCTGGAATCCATAATGAAAAACAAATATGTCCATCATTTGTATTTCGACTGCCTGCCTTGGATAAATCCAGATTTTCCAACATTCTCCCTAAAGAAAGTCGCAACACCGGCTCATGTATTCAAAACTTCTGACAAAATTGTCTGAAAACTAAAAGTTAGGGATTAAATCATGAGTTGAAAAATTAATTTTTCTTTCTACAGTATGAGCTGCGTCAGAGCTGTAGCATTTAAGGGCTGTATCAGTTCCAGACTAAAGTACTACTATCAAATGTGCTAAGAAACAACATTCAAAAAACCGTGCTCCTTTTTTCCTATTAGCGGTTGCAGGATACCATTTCTTGCAATGGTAGCATAAATCCGCCTCTCACCTAAAATCATAATTTCCAAAAAGGTCTATTATCACAGACTCAAAACTCTCAAACCAGCCAATGCACACAGTAAACCAGGGATTGGTATCGCTGGTCTACTTGGCCACAAGAAAAAAAGGAAGTGTCCCAACATGTAAGGTGCTGCGCGCAGCGTGTAATCGCTCGCACATATATACTGTATGTATGCATTGAGATGTTGGCGTCAAATCCACCAAGCCCATAAGCACAGGATTGCATGGTCCTCTGCTCGTTGCCAGGATCAGTCGTCCAGATTTTCATGCAGAAAAAGCAGCTTCTGCTCAGGCATTTGTCTTAAACCGTGATTGCGCTCAGCACTGGCCGAGAAGACCAGCCATCCTAAGCCCTGGTTCCACTGTGTGCATTGACTGGTCTAAAAATTTCGAGTCTGCCATAACAGAAATTTTTGGAAATAGTAAAACCGTTTTTCGTTTTTTGCAAGAAGCCACTGGAGTTTGGCTAAAAATACTGCATGTCCGTGCATAGATAACTGAGAGAAATTGTATGAATATCATGCGCCTTCTATCAAACCTCTGAAAAACAGAAACATGAAACAGAACGTGAGCCCGCGCCCATGAGATTCCTCGTGAAGACCGCCTATTCATCATGCCTCTATCATACCCGACACCATGTTTGAGCTGGCAAAAGGTCCAATCGTAACACCGCTCACATTCCTTCTTCACGAAACATGCTCTATTGCAAAAATATGCTGACATTGCTGATATTATGAGAAGGCAAGGAGGCAAATGTAACAAATGCAACTAAAGTGACAACCTATCACAACCGAAGCCAGCCTAAGCAAAACCAGCTCATTCTCGGGGCGGTCTTAACTTCTTTATCCTTAGAGGATTCCATCAGAAGATAGAACAGAACTCAGGATCCGCGAGCTCTATCGGATTATTATTAGCTTTAATTTTCGTAAACAAAGTACTTCACATCAAATAAAACATGTTCTGCCCATGGAAACTATTTCCAAATCATTCATGGTCGCTCACATAGTCTCAATTTATTATCGGCAAATTTATCCGTGTACACCAAACTTATCTTCGCGGGAGCGCCTGAGCCTAGCCAATCAATGGCGCTGCGCCTCAACCCGTTCTGTTGATTTTTCTAAGCTCCGCACCGAAAATAGTCGATAACTCAAGAATGTCTGGACCAAAACAAATGATTTTTCGCCATCTTTGCAGGATAAGTCAGATCTCCAACCTTGTCAATTTTTATCGAAATCCGTCCAGTACCTGACGAGCGACGGACAAAAAAAGCCAAAACAGTGACTATTCCAGGGAATAACTTGTCGGAAATTTAAGCTTATAAAACATGACCGTCAAAAGCCAGAGTCGGAAAGCTTAAGCTATCAGAAAAACTAACATTTACTAAAGCTGTACCACACACAGCTATAAGAAGATGGCAGCGATCTTGCTTTTAAATATCATGGGCTCGGCTTGACTGACAAAAACTATAATCGAATATTACAGCGTATTGTAACGTCGAGAGCTCAAGACTGCGAAACCCTATTGGCTCTGTCAATTCCATGATTAACAAAAACCCTGTCGTGGCACTCCGTCTGATCAATCAAGATACAAATTTTCCTACGCAGTCGACCATCTTAAAAGTGATTAGAGCGCATTCTCACGATGTGCCAGTGAGCTGACGTCGATGTTGGTTTGCTTGCGCAACTTTTTTTTGTTAGGCTTTTTCAATCAAATTCTATGGTGATGGATCAAATTCCACCGCGCGCTCGCCTTCTTGACTAGTGTGTCCCAGTGCGCTTCAGAGCCCAAAACTACCAGTAATGTATCAGTTTTTGGTCTGGTCGCCATTGGTGTACTGTTTTGCTATGTGATTCATGAAAGTCTTATTTTCAGGATATTAAGATCTTACAATTAGCTCATCTGTGAGTTGCTTAGGCCCTCTTGGAATAACTACAGAGTCATCGATATTTTGAGCTCGAATTAGTGACTTTTTTTATAGCGTTACACACCATGAGTTACCTATGTCCGAACTGCTACAGTAACTATTTGGCTTTTGATGTCTCATGACAAGTGGAGTAAACTGGCCTTCACTCTTTTAGAAACTATATTGTTATATTATACGTTCTGACCTGAGGGAGGAGCCGTTATGAAAATTTTTTCATTCTGATTTGTAGGTTGGTCGATCGATCTCTAATTTCCACCCATGGAATCTTTGAGCCCCCGTTGCGCAGCGATTGGGCTTTTGGCAATCTTGCTATGTTGTTCTGTCGCACTCACATTATTGGTAAGCCATCTCGTGCCTTATCCATACAAGGATGAAAAATGTCACATTGATCAAATGCAACGATATTGCCAAGGCCGTTTTAATGAGTGGAACCCCTTACTTACTACACCGCCTGGTCTTTATCTTCTGACATACATTATATTCTGGCTCATCGATCTCATCGTCAACACGCGCTTGATTAGGCTCACATTTGGGAGCACATTATCGTTTGATTGCACTTCGCCCCGAAACTTGCGTTTTCTCAACATAGTTTTCCTTGGTATCTTGTATTTTGTTATCGCCAGTATCATGAAAACTCAGTGGAAGGCGAAGGCGAAAAAGATCAGCGATTACCATTTAATCCTTGCCTACGCGAACTCGCTGAATATATGTTTTTTTCCTATTTTATACTTCACCACATTTTGGTACTACACAGAGACCAGCGCAACAATTAGTGGTTTTTCGTGCTGTATTCGGCAAAACAACATTGTCTGGGTGGCATTCTGCTGTTATTTAACCGCTGTAAACGGAATCATAGAGCAACTGCACGCAATCGATAAGACAGCAAGTGTGAAGAACAAGAACGGAAACGGCAGCGATTATGAAAACGACATTCGCACCTTTTTTGGCGGTTTAAAAAAACTTATAGAACACCGATCAGAGAATGCTGTCCTGGTATTTGTGCGCATAAGGGGACTGTGGACTTATGTTTTAGTAATGGTGGGATTTGTTATTTTTGTTGTTTTGAATGGAGGCGTTGCACTTGGAGATCGCCTGCTACACCCAGTGTCTCTTCACTTGCCAGCAGTCTTTTATTGTTCTATTTACATCTTTTTTTTTGGATTACCTGTCATAGTTTCGAGCTCGTCAGTAGCTGCTGCTTATAAATTCTTCATTCACTATCCATGGCACGTTTTCTTGTCACTGTGCGTGATGATTTTAGCGATTCACTTTTTTAGTCTCGACCATTTATACATGGATAACGATAACCGTTATTATTTAACCTACATATGGCGATATTTCTTTAAGGGGCATGTCTTATTCAAATATTTTGCAGCTGCAGCGTACATCTTTGCTATTGTGGCTCTGATGCAACCGCTATCACCGATGAGCAGTTCTTTATGGCGATTAGGGTTTTACAGCAGTGTTATTCTTACAACTGTGCCGCATCCTCTTTTTGCACTTCGTTATTTTGTTCTGCACTTTTCATTCTGGCGCTTAAGTGTTGGTTTCCTTCATCAAGCAACTTTAAAGCTAGAATTTTTGTTTTTTCTAGGTTTGAATGCACTTATTTTTGTAGTGTTTACCTTTTTTCCATTTAAGTGGCCTGATTCGGACAAGTGGCAGCGAATGACGTGCTTGTGATTTCACCTAGATTCTTATGTGTATACTCCGAGGCTGAGGCTTAACATTTGTCTTGCTAAGATCATGGCAAAATAGGATTAGAAGTGACTCCGTCAATTACTCACAATTTTTGACAGTTTTATGGTAGACTCGTTAAAACGCCTGCCACTCCCTATAATGATGCAGCCAACAAGTTTGCTGCCTATTAAAACAAACAGCACCAGATCATGCGCTTCACTGTGGGGGTGGAATCTTATGCCTCGACTTAATTTTTGGGGGCTCCATAATGCGATCAAGCCAGGGCTTTAGCATCTCAACTTTTCGAAAACCAACTTTCACGCCTGTCCACCCAGTTTGAAAGTTGCATGCTACAGCGTTTTCAGATTCGATTCAGCCAGTTCTTCTTAATAAGGGGATTCTGACACCTGATACGCATTGTTGATTCGTTCATGCCTAACAGCTTCGTAGCCAATTTTTTTATCAGTGCCACGTTGGCAAAACGAAGATACTTCATGCATGTCTGCCAGCCTGGTATTTTCAGGGCTTAATAATTACTTTTTAAGATTCTATTAAAAACGGCTTTGGATTTATTTGGTCCTTGTTAGTCATTCCTTATTTCATCGCCTAAAAGCGAAGATGGATATGCATTCAGGTCTTTTACTTGCAGCTGCGTATTATGCTTAGATCATCTATCATGCTATCAACTTTTTCGGCACGTGATTGGCTCGATGATGATCTTAGGCTTATGGCACACATTTTGAAGTATTACCTGATACCACCATCTCCAAGCCACGAGCCATACGTATTGTAGAACCCTAATCTGTATGATTATACACAGTATGACACAACTGATATAAAAGAAAAATTCCGCGCAGAGCTTTCTTGTGAACAAAAAAAATTACAATCATTGGTTATGGCAAGCTGAGATCAGAATGGTTACAAGGTGGAGGCATTTGGTCTGTCTGCGGACTTCTTGATGGATGGACAGTTGAGGCATCATCACGCATCGCTCTGCTCAGAAAGGATCTTCTAGTGCTGACTCCGTCTCAAGTTTTCGGGCGGAAGTTTCCCTGAACTACAGAAATATCTGAAACAGACCCTAGCAATTTTCGAAAAATCTAGAATTTTTTCTGGCGGATTGTGGGGGAGGCTTGGGACACCAAGAGTCTAGCGATACGACTTTTAGAATCCAGAGATTTCTTTGAAATCTTTATCCATGTTGTCTGATGAATCCTAGCTTTCTCATCCTGGCTGTATGCTAAATGATTTTTTTGGGAAGCTAGAGAAAAAACTTTTATCTAAACAGATAGATCCCGATAAGTCTTTAAAATCAAGTTGCTTTTTAGCCCAATCAATCTCAAATAGTCATCTTCGTAAGGCATAAGATTCCTCACATACGGGCATCGCATATAGAGTCAAGATAAATTTTTGAGCAGCGTCTCCGATATTACACAAACGAATCGTGTCAGTGTGATCATCACGCTTAAAAAACCTCCCTAAGAATGAGCCTAATACAAGACTCGCAAAGCCATATCAGCTGTAGTGTTAGAAACGACCTCGAGGTCAAGGTCAGAATTCTGTCAAAACCCTGATTGACCGATCATTGGTCAAAGTCAGGGTCAACGTCAGAAAATTTTTTAGGGTCCGGTCAAGGTCAGGGTTTTGAGGGGTCGGTCAAAGGTCAGGGTCAGGTCAGAATTTCTTGCACCCCGTCAGAGCATTCTGACTGCGTAAGAAAGTGAATTTCGTGAGATGTTGATGAGAAAGATTTCAAGCTTCCGCCTTCCTGTGTATGGATCTGAAGGCAGTTTTACAGTTCTGAATCTCAAGGCATGTTGAATTCTGTGACGGTCGTAAGTCATTTCACAATCAGCTTGGTTTACTAATCGTCTTAAAGACGACCTGCACTGTAAAGCCGATGACTAAGAACAAAAAAGAACTTTTCATAGTGTCACTCAGCTCAGTCATGGACCACAAATCAAAAAAAATTTTTTTTTGCTTACCCCCTGTCGAGATCTAGAAGTTCGGTCTTTTCCCGCGCGGCATGTGCAAGTTCCATGGTTTAAATCGGGGTTGTCTGCTGTGTGCGCGAAATCGCGTGTCAGGAAAATGAAAAAATCAAGCCACAATAAAATCAAATAACGAGCGCATCGGTCTGAATGGTATATCGAGACTTGGGGGTACCTAGATTATTATTATTGGCCAGTGGTAAAATTAATTTTCTCAGCTTTTTTAATTTCGCATTCTGTTGAGACGCAAAATGGCTAGATATCGCGTAGTTTCTGGGTGTAATTCGAAAAGTGGCGGGGACATTCCTTTATTTGATTTTCCAGTCGCTGACTTTTAACGTCGCCGCCTGTGGCTTCGGAATGTGCGAGTCAATAAAGAAGATGTTACGAGTAAAGCAGTAGTTTGCAAATTGCACTTCGAAGAAAAGTTTCTCTCCCGACGAGGGGTCTCCCGCTATGTCACTACGGCAGATGCAGTGCCCACGATATTTCCTTGGACTCGCGAGTCGGTTCTAGGTACTGTGAATTAGGTAAGCCTCTGCTGATAAACATTTCTAGAAAATGCACGTACATAGCCCTTGTGTGCGGTAGTGCTGCTTTCTACGTTTTCAAACAAAGCCCTTATTCCCAACCGTTATCATGAAAGGTGTGTTTGTTCGCAGGACGAAGCTGGACCCTCATTTTTTGAGGCGACATCTCCGACCGATCGGGCCGTGCAAACTTCTCACTCATTGGCCTCTACTCCTCCGCCAGCATGCCAAGAACAGCGCGAGCAAAGTGTTATCGACTCATTACCATCTTCAGCGACGACTAGAATCTCGGGCTTTCTCTACCACCCAACGCCCGAGCAGCAGTTCGTGCAAAAATCGATGACTGAAAACTTTTGTTCCCCAGATGACAGAGCATTCGTTATTATGGAAGAATATCTGCGGGAGCTTTTTCGAAGATGTCACCAATGTGGAACAGAAATTAAAAAGGAAGTCAGGTTTTACTCTCGAGGAGCGCATCTTCGTGTTGAGTATTTTTGCGACACTTGTAGCGAACAGCATTGGCACTCGTCTCCATTCATTTATGCAATGAGCAACTTAAATTTGGTAATTCCATCGTCAGTGGTCACAGCTGGAAACACGTTCCAGGATTTGCAAGGTATTGCCAGTGCCATGAAGTTGGTAATTCCGTCAGAAAGAGAGTATTATGACGTCCTTAGAGCTTACGTCTACCCGACAATTCGTGCTGTTTATTATGAAAAAAATTGCGAAATGCTGGAGGCTATTCGAGATGATCAGAAAAGAGAAGATATATCTTTGAAAATCGCAATTGACACCAGGTATAGTCAGGGCGGTCATTCAGCAAGAATTGCCACAACATCGGCCATCGATTTGGAAACTAAAAAGGTCATCGCCTCAATCAACACAGTGAAAAATGTCGATGCCAAATCCAGCCCTAATTTGGAACTTGTCGGCACTAAGATTCTTCTCAACTCACTTTTAAAACTAGACGACGGCGGAAGCGAACCCAGTTCGACATCATCAGTGTCGTCGTCGGCTTCATCGTCTGCAACTATCGCTGAACCCCCGCAACCAAAAGCTCCCCTTCGAATTTCAACTCTTGTCACTGATGAGCATACGTTTATCATCGCCGAAATGAAGAAGGAGCCGTATAAGGACATTCGCCATCAGTCCGACGTATGGCACTTTGTAAAACGTGTGACTTTGTAAAACGCTTGACCGAGCCAAAGTCTGTTGTTGTGCAGCGCGAGTTACTGCCATGGATCAAATCGATAACCAATTTTGTCTGGCTGATTTGTCAAGAGTGCAAAGGTGATCCTGATTTGCTGGAACAATTGTGGAAATCGCTTCTTTTTCATGTCACCAACAAACACTCTTGGGAAGAGACTGATGAATTCGACTTGATTTCGAGCTGTCTTCATGGCCCCCTCGACCCATCGAAAGTCAGCAACATCGCTTGGTTGAACGAAGGCTCGCGATCTTACTCAGTTATAAAGAACATGGTTTATGATAAGAAAATGATCGAGTCCTTGCGTCGATGCTGCGATTTTCTACAAACTAGCGAGGTCGAGGCTTTCCATTCTTTTCTGCTGCACTTCATTCCCAAGAGACTGTCATTCGATAAGGAGGCCTTCGACGCTCGCACTCAAATGGCTATTTTGGACTTCAACGAGAATATATCGCGGCCAATCAGCCGATCAGCGACTGGGGCAGTGAGGGTTCGCCTGGAATTGCCGCCAAGCACAAAAACCTGGGTTGCGAAACCTAAATCTGTGGACAGAACTGAGAAATGGCGCCAGGAAATCATAGATCGAATCATCGAAACTCGCATTGCTCAAGCTATGACTCCAGGTCATCAATTGAAGAACCGAAAACTGCATGCCGAACCATCTCAAAGGTCTCTCGTTCCCCAGCCACCAAAGAAAGACCTGATCAAAAATTTGTACAAGAGGCGACGTTTGCATGAGTAAAAGGTATGAAAATCGTAGCATGCACCCAGCCAGACCTTTACAAGCCAGTTTTTACGAACCCACCATGCGTTGGGGCATGAAAACTGTTTTATTTCAGGCCCACGCACGATAAAGTCCGAAGTTCGACCTCATTGATACGCTGTAACACTTGATCTGCACGCATCTGGCTTGAAAACGTTTATTTTATAAGGTCACATGTTTCTATTTTTCACTTTCTGACGAACAATAAAAACCTACTGTGGCTTTGTAATTTCACATTTTTGAATGACGATCACGAAAGATAAAAATCTGGACTATGACGCTAAATTCGCTAAGATCGCAGCGATTTATTCATCGGCAGCTTCAGAATAAGGCTTCTAGAGACCACTTTCTTCAGGGTAGATCTGAAACATTGAGCAAAAGATGGCACGCTGCAGACTAAGACCACGTAGCGTTAGGTCTTAAACTTCAGCTCTACAGTACAGTACAGCACAGAGCGACTAAAAACCTGTACGCCCGTACAGCTTTGCTGCCTCCACAGTTCAACCCTTAATTATAAGGAAAAGTACTGCCTGCGATAGCTTACCTCGCGGATTTTGGATACCACGCACGCTGGTATGACTTTTCTGTTACGCGCCCCCAACTCTCCATAAATCCAATTAGTGAAGCTGACGTAGGCCGCAAATCTATAGGTCCTAAAACCATGTGTATAAAGAAGTGGAAAAGTTGACCAAATACCAACATCAGTCTTTCAGTGCTGAAAGTGTTAAACTCCACCAATGTGTTGATTACAGCAGTCGCAATAGCAAATAGCACATCTTACTCCATCTTTGAGAAATCCAGTCTGCGAATCTGTCTCCTTTTTTCATTTTTTGTAGTAGCTACGACCTCTAACACCTAAAATAACACATATTAAGTGTCACATAACGAATTCCACTTTCTGCTTGCTGTAACTCACTGTCTTATCCAGGCAGAGTACAGAAAACTCGGGATTCTCGGTTATACATTTGGCGAATTTTTTATTTTACTGAACGCCTGGGAACTTGATTTATTGACCGGTTGCTCCTGACAGCAGTAACATTCCAATGGCTTGGACAAGGAGCTAGTCGAACATTTTCCACATGTGCACCAATCATCAAGCGATGATAAACGGCTATCGGGAAGCACACAATCAAGAACGCTGTTGAAATTAAGAAATCGGCGAGAAAAGACTTTTAATTATTTTACGTGCAAAGAGAGGCCCCCTCACATCCTTTCCTTTTCTTGGATTTCGCTCCGTTTCTGCTGTTGTCCTTCGGTCAAAATGGGTTCGAAGCCATAACAATTTGACAACCCCGATTTAAACCATGGAACCTGCACATGCCGCGCGGGAAAAGACCGAACTTCTAGATCTCGACAGGGAGGGGGCAGAAAAAAATTTTTTTTCAGATTTGTGGTCCATGACTGAGCTGAGTGACACTGTGAAAAGTTCTTTTTTGTTCTTAGTCATCGGCTCTACAGTGCAGGTCGTCTTTAAACCGTTGAGTGTCGAGAATCCATTCGAGTTGGTTGCTATTGATGCCAAGGGTCCACTTCCAGTGGCGAAAGGTGGTAGCAAGTACATTTTGATTCTTGGCAACTATCTGACGAAGTACATCAAGGCGTTTGCGGTTCCTGATATTACTGCTAGCACAGTGGCTGAAGTGTTCGTGGAGCACATTGTGTGCAGATGGGAAGCTCTGCGTCGTTTGTTATCGGATAGAGGTTCAAATTTCACTCCTGATTTAGTGAAGGGCGTTTGTAATGCACTGTCGATTAGGCGGTCTTAGACAGTAGCGTATCGACCCCAGACCGATGGGCAAGTCGAGAGAGTCAATCGGGTCTTCCGTGATATGTTGAGGATGTATGTGGATCAGGAAAAGCAGGACGATTGGAACGAGTTTGTCCCTTTCGCCCGTTTTGCGTATAACACGGCAGTCCACGAAGCGACGGGCGAGACACCATTTTTCCTGATGGATAAATTTGACGCGCGGTTGGTCATTGAGAGCGGTGTTTCGAGTGCTGCTAACAAGTTTGGGTGTGCGGCTGATTACCGTGAACATGTCGTGTTGGAGCTTGAGAGGGCTAGGAGGAGAATATTGAGAATATTGAGAATGTTCAACAGCAGCGAAAAGAGCAGATCGATGCCACCAGGAAAGTGCGTCAGTTTCAGGTCGGCGAAATGGTTTTGTACCGACGAATGTTCACGCCAGTAGGCTCTTCAGCTAAGTTGTTGGGGTCGTGCATAGGTCCCTATCGGGTAATGTTGGCTGTGATTCCGTACTCTCGTCGACTGGTGGCAACTGCCATGGCGCATAGCATGGTTTCAGCCGGTTATTGCGCACCAATTTGCGCTCTGCTGTGGGACATGTGAGCAAGCGCATTACGCTATCGACAGGTGATGGTCTCGCTACCATAACGTATGGTCTATCCCACTTTGGCTGAAGCTTAATTTCTAACCCCTTTAGTACTAAGCGAAGCCAGACCAGACTGTCCACTGGAAATTTATGATCTTTCGCGCCTTTATCATGATTTGTGTTTTGTCTTTCTTGGGTTTCCAACATGTTCTTACGCAGGATAGATTTCATGGTCTGTAACGTGCGCACCATGAACAGTGCTTAAAGTAGCGCTCCACATCTTGAAAATATCCGTCCCAATAATACCGCTGTGCAATTTTATCGAATGTCTTGCCCACTCCAAAATGTGACGCGAATGTATCACTATGGCACTGATGCAGAATCTCGCCTTTCATGCTGTGTGGTATCACAACCTGAAGTACTGGTTCCGCATTCTCACTCCACCGCATCAAATGAATTTGAATGCCGTCTTTCAAAGTGTACCTGGGTTTCTCGAATGAAAATTGTTTGGCTTGCCGCTCGCAGGTGGGAGGTGTCCCCGTCCTCTATGAAGTCAATCCTCGCTTTTATTGCCGGATCGTTTCTTTGCTGCAGTGCTAGATCAGACAGCCTTGCATGTTCTTCCCAAGTGTCCAAGTCGGTGTGAGAAACTTTTCTTTCTATCGCTGCTAAAGCCGTCGGGTCCAGGCTAGCACGAGAGAGTGCATCTACATTCGAATGTTTCCTCCCAGGGCGGTACCGCATCTCAAAATGCATACCTGCTAAGTGCGCGATCCATCTGGCAAAACGACCATCATGGGTCTTCTTTTTAAACATATAAACTAAGGGCAAATGATCTGTAATGATCGTGAACTTCTGTCCATACACATATGGCTTGAATAATTTCACTGCTTAATATATTCCTAGACCTTCGAGCTCTGTGGCAGGATACTTCGCCTCACTAGGCAGTAAAGTTCGGCTCGCATACGCAACAGGGTGTTCATGACCATCCTCGCCCACTTGAGCTAGTATTGCCCCTAGGCCTTCGCGGCTAGCGTCTGTGTAGATAAGGGATGGTTTGAGAAAATTCGGGTATGCCAGAATGGGTGCGGACGTCATTCTCTCTTTGAGCTCTTTATACGCCTGTTCCGCTTTTGTTCCCCATTCAAATTTCGCGTTCTCTTTCGTCAGGTCAAATAACGGTCGCGAAATCTTGGAGAAATTTTGAATAAACCTCTGATAAAATGTGCACATGCCAAGAAATCGTCGAACTCCTATTTGGTCTTTACGCGTCGGCATCGCGATGATCGCTTTTATCTTACTGTCATCCATTTCCAAACCTTGCGACGTCACCACATGGCCCAAAAAGGACACCTCCGTTCTAAGAAATTTGTATTTGGATAGTTTCATACGTAGATTGGCTCGGTGTAAGCGTTCAAAGACAGCTCGCAGCCTTTCTTGATGTTCCTCGTAAGTGGATGCAAATACCAGAATATCGTCCAAATAAACCAGGCATTGTTTCCACGTGAAGGCCCGTACATACTTCGTCGTATCGACGTAGACGTAGCAAAATAGACGTAGCGCACACTTTGTGTAAGTTAATGATGTGCAGGCACGGCATACTGTAGCTACGTCGGGAATCCTACGTTGATTTGCTCCTACGTCGACAAGTATGAACGACCAAACGGAGTTAGTTTGGTTATGGACGTAGCAACTACGTCGACGTAGCTATTGCACAAAGTTACGATTTTTCTGCAAAAACTACGCTGCTACGTCTGTTGATCGGATAAATCAAAAATTTGTTCAAAATTCAAAATTTTGTGGTTTCATGGAGAATTTTTATCGTAGACTCTAAATTTTGAGTCAGAAATGTTGCTAGTTGAGCGGAATTAATTTTTTTCGAGTTTTTTGGATGTCACTTTTTAACTGTTGCAGCAATACGACTTTTCGGTTTTTAGTGGTGAAAAGAAGCTTTTTTTGTTTTTAGTGCCCAAATGGCAAAGCGTTTGGAAAATATCGATGATAAATGGGTTTACCCCATGATTGAAGAGGTGAGAAATCGGCCGCAATTATGGAATCCGCAGCACGCCGATTTTAAGAATAAAAGTATCAAAAAACGGGCGTGGGAACAGTTGGCTGTGGCTGTATTGGATATTACTGGCATTAAAAAAACTGGTTAGTTGTTTCTTCATTATTTAAAGTGATCAGAGTGAGAAATTTTTTTCTGGTTGCTAATTTATCAGTGATTTGCTGACCCCATTATTTTCAGCTTTAGATTTACAAAAGCGGTGAAAAACAATACGCGACGCTTTTGTTCGGGACAAACGGAAACCTCCAACGGGATCATCAGCAGATGAAGTGCGGAAATCGAAATATACCGACGTGTTATCATTTTTGGATCAGCCGCAAATTCCTGCTGAGTAAGTGTCCACCATCTTTTCCTGGTTGCCAGTGCCTTTTAATATGCAAAGCGATAATTTTTAGGACTGTCACAAATTTGGCGCCCCTAGGGTTGGCGGCCATCGATCGTAGCGCTGCTAGCGATTGAATGGGGCCACCAGCATCCTCAGCCTTTTATGACTTAGCTGACCAAACGATCGACAACGGAGACGCCGAATTCCAGTCTGGTAAGTACAATAAATCCAAATTTGTTACCCATGGACTGAAATTTCAAACGACTCAGTGGTATAAAGGAACCGAGTGTCTTTTAGGGGCACCAAGAAGCGAGGCTGCTGCGAGCTGCAGCAATTCGCTATCAACATTGTCAAAACGGCGCCGCTTGTCACGGGATAGCGACACTGGCAAGGAATCTGATGTGGACCGAAAGATAGTCGAAATGCTGCAGGCTAGTCAGCAACGGAATCAATCGCCAAACAAAGAATATGGTAGGCGTCCTTAGATTGAAACTTATTAACGTTAGGCTCACTTGGATGTTTACATTTTATAGGGGCCATTGTTGTCCGAATTCTCGATTCGTTAAGCGGACGGGCACGATCTCAGGCGCGTACGAAGCTGCTGTCATGGATAAACACGTACGAGGCTTACATTGATCATGACAGTGATGACAATGAGAGCGATGACGATGATTGAACTTTGAATGTGAATTTCGAAGTTTGAAACTTCATAAACACGAGCTATAATACAACTAATCAGTATCGACCTTCTTGAACGTACCTATCCTGCCACGGTAACTTGCCGTCATCACTAGAAAAGTAAGTCTTGAAACGGTCACGAATCATATACTGTAATCTAGTCGGATTTTGATCGACTTCGAACGGCCTCAATGAATAAGCTTCGTGGTCAGCCAGTTCCTGGCGCCAAGCTCCATGTACGACCTGACCATCATTCGTTTCGTAATCGACAAATCGATTAGGTAAGTATTGCGGCTCTTTGTAATCGGTCGCATCAGTAGCTTTGAGATAGTTGTGCAGGACAACGCACGCCTTCACGATGTTGTTGGCAGTTGGCACCGATACGTCCATCCGATTAGCCAGCACTCGCCATCGGGCAGTCAAGATCCCAAACGCATTCTCGACCACTCGCCTAGCCCTCGACAGGCGGTAATTAAAAGCATCTTCTGCACCAGTGGCCGAATGATATTGATATGGCTTCATCAAATGTCGTTTCAGTGGGAAGGCCTCGTCTCCCTAAAAAGCGTGGGGTGCTCGAATGTTGGTGCCTGGAATGAGGTCATCGAAGGGGATCTCCAAACCACCATTTTGGTAAGACTTTGTTGCATCGTCTATTCGTTGACCGAAGGACGAGCGCTCAAATAAGCCAGCATCACCATCTCTGCCACGGCCTCCAATGTCCACGAAAATGAACCCATAACTAGCATCAACCAATGCTAAAAGGACGATCGAAAAAACCCTTTATAATTGTAATACATTGATCCAGACTTTGGCGGACACTATAAAAAATTCAGTTAGGCAGTTCTTCTTTTAAACTTATTCGTCCTACTAACTTTAATGGAAATGTGCTTTCCGTCGACGGCACCTAATGCCAAAGGAAAATTCCACCTTCTCCAAAATTCGATTGAAATATCTTGCCATCTTCTTCGATTTGGCGGGGCTAAATAGTCATCTTTTAGGGCATCCCAGATCGCGCCTGTTGTCTCCAAAATAATTTTCGCCAACGTTGATTTCCCAATGTGATGACTAAACGCCAATCCACTCAAAGATCCACCTTCACACATGAAGCTACAAATAATTAACAAATATATACTATTACAAGTTCCCAAAAATAAGTCCTAATTTATTCTTACCGTAACGTTAAAGCTAATCGATGCAAGGGTGAAATCGGCATCCGATGAGTATTCGCGTGCGAAATGGACTCTTGTACCCTCCTCAACAAATCGTCAAACCGAAATCTGGACATTCGAAAATAATTAAAATGATCTTCATCGAAGCGACTTCGCATAGGCATTATTAGAGTGGCCAAATCACTAACGACGGTTCTTTGTAAATTTATCCCACGAACGTAAATTCGACGCGATCGACGTTGCGTTCGCTCTTTTCTCCTTTTTAACAACCATAATGCAACAGCGGCAATTTCTTCATCGCCCAATTCCATATTTCTATCCACCTCGATTTATAATAACTGATGACCTTGAAATGCCTTTAGAAATACCTTCGATTTAGGTAAACTCGCTGTTTCGCAATAAGTGCCAGGCCCAACTGGCTACGCACGTGGACTGGTTCAGCGTAGCCCCCACTCTAATACGTCGACGTAGGCCCTTCTGCAAAAACTACGTCTACGACGATAAGCATACGTCGCTCCGCTACTAGTATGAACGCGGCTCCTACGTCACTAGTAGTATATGTAAGTGTCGTGCTGGCGCAGCTAGCTGCGGGCGAACCCTCCAGCTTATCATACCAGCTTATTATCACCCCTCAGCTACTGACCACTAGCCTTAAGCCAAGCCCCGCAGGGCCTTAATTAGCTTACCAACCTAATAATCGTCAGTCCCTTGAGGCCCTTATTATCACTGTGAGCCCCCTTATCAGTCATTAGCTGAACCTTATCAGTATCTAGTCATTAGCTGAACCTTATCAGTATCTAGTCATTAGCTGAACCTTATCAGTATCTAGTCATTAGCTGAACCTTATCAGTATCTAGTCATTAGCTGAACCTTATCATCGACCAGTCAGCAAGTCAAGCTCCAATCTTCTTATCATATCACAAGTGTTTAATCAACCATTGATGAGCAATGATTTTAGAAAAGTGAAAAGTTTTGCGCCCGCTAAGAATCGAACTCGCCTCGCCTGATTGGAAGTCGAAAGTTCTACCAATCACACCACTAGGGCGGTTTGCAATGAGGGGCGAGTGTGCATAGTGAAGACAGTTGACGATTAGAGAGTTAAGCTGCGTAACGAATTTCGGAATTGTGTCATAGTCTGAAGATTTTCATGTCATCGAGTGCTGTAGAATTCAAATATTTAATGTCTTATTGTGACTCCAATGAATGTGTATAAACTAACGTCATTTTCCCCATTTCAGATCATGATGGCTGGTCGTAACCCGTTCCTGTTTGAAATGACAGAATTATTGGCTAGGGTTCAAAGACCGGGAAGATTAAATCATTTTGATAAGATATTAATCACTAATATTATAGTCACAGCGTTCATGATTCTAGTTATATTTTCACATATATTCGAAAAATATTCAACTCAACCGGAAATTTTTAATGCATCTGATTGCCTATGGATTGAGAAAGTCGATGACGGAAATGCAACTGTGCAACGTGAAATTAAAAACTGCGCACACGTCGATGGCGAAACTTATTTTTGCTCAAGTACTGAACGAAATGTTTACGAATTGGTTCAAGATGGAAAACCCTGTTACCAGTACACGTCTGACGAAATTTTAATTTTATATGAAGCGTACACACGTTGTGTTCTCCAATTCGACAAGCATCAAGTATTCTGGCCGTGTGATAAAACACTCCAGCTTTCTCACGACAACCCGAACCAATTACGCTACTTTCTGTCAGCCAACAATATCAAGCATGCCATCCTATTTGAAATTGACTCGTACGCTCTGAAGCCAGTAAAGATAGTGTTGATTACTGATATGAATTGTTTCATTGCATCTACTGAGACAGTTGCCAGCTTGTTTCGAGTAATGTTAAATGTGCTCAAGATCAACTAAAACGATTCGATTTGGTTTTATAAATATAAAATATTGTTAATATTACATGAAAAATATGCAAACATACAGCTCTTGTCTAACGCGACCAATGTTTATCACAGGTGCTTGGATCTTCGCAGTTTGAGGCTGCATATTTGATGCAGCAGTTGCATACTGCATAGCGCCTTCCAGGTTTATGAGGCCGCCCACAACAGGAACAAGTTTCCACAATTGTGGGACATACCTGGGCGGTCAGGTCAACCACAGTCGTCCGTCCGCATTCGCATCGTTCTTGCGTGTCATGATATTCCGGAAGCCCGTTGACCAATCGCACCACCCTGACCTTTTCTGGATTCATTACACGCCGGCAGTATCGAGAATGGCATGTTACCGAAACCACTTGCCCATTTCGATCCTTTTGCTCCCTAATCGAGGGAGAGCCGCACTTGCATACACGCATAAACTCGACGTGAGACATTTTCAACAACGACAACCCGACATCAGCCAACCACTGGAACAACTCCATGAACCTCCTTCCAGGAACAAATCTGGCGCACGTTTAGGGACATGACCAAACACGTTTTCGTCGCCATCGCGAAAAAATGAGTCATAGTGACTATACAGTAGACAAGTCCAAACATGAATCATGATAGCGTGTCTAGACAGTCACGGTGTCTTATGACTGGAATTCAATCAGCTGTCAAAGACGAGACTTCCTAAAGTATTTAAGTGACTGTCTGATCTTAGTCAGTCAATGTTAGAAAATGTCGTCTCGTCGTCTTACTGCCGCCGATCCGAATGCTTGGTACTGTTCTATTTGTTCGGAATTTTTAAGTTATTCGAATCGTTCTCGGTATGTTAATGTAAGACGCATAGTAATTACTTTACACTGTCCGCTCTTTTTTTAGACATATCAAAACACATCGAACATGTTCCGGATGTGGTGAAGTTGTCGGCCCGCGCCACGTTTGTCAGTCGTTAAAGAATCAGGCCCAGTTTCACCCGCTGTACATTGATAAAGAACTCAAGATGTACGTTCTGGGTATCTTACCAGAAGAATGGCCCGCCAAGCAGCAAGAGGCCACTCATCCAACGATCACTCCAGAGATGCAGGAGCCTCCCACAATGGTCGTGGCTGGAGGAGAAAATGGAATCGATGTGGCTGGTACAAAAATTTTCCCAGTGTCTCACATTGACAATGCAAATCAAGTTCCATATTCTCCATCACTCCAGCCTCCGTCGCAGGAGGAAATCAAGAAAACGGGGGACGTGTCTGTGATGCAGAACAGTGAGGCGCGCAGAAATTCAATTCTAGCGAAGGTGTATTGTGACATGTTGTATTCTCACTTATGCCTATGTTGCTGCGGGAAAGGAGGGTGCGTGAACTGTACTAAAAGTGTTTTAGATTTTTTCGAAGGCTCTGTCACTAAGCTCGGTCACGAGAAGGAGGTTACGCGTGATGATATGGTTCTGTATATGCTTATGAATGCTTCTTCGATTCCTGCTTTTTAGAATAAAATGGAAGAGTTGGAGAATGTGTATAAAACTCCAAATTCGAAAGGTGCATTTGGTGGTCAAGACAAACTTGCACGTGCTGTACCCGGTTTGAGTCGTAAACGTGCAGCTGAGTTCCTGACGACTCAAGAGTCGTATCAGCTGACTAAACCACCTCGTTTGAAATTTCCAACTAATCGAATTTATGTTCACGGTCCGAACGAGATCCACGAGGCTGATCTATCCGACTTGACAATTTACAAAGATGACAATGATGGATATAAATTTTTACTTTTCATTATTGATTTATTTTCAAAAGTACTAACAGTAATCCCGCTCAAGAATAAAAGTGAGGTTTAGACTCTAAATTCTTTCTGATGAGTTCAAATTATTGTTTCGTACTTTAGGCAGTGACGCGATGCATGAGGCATTTGTAAAAGCTTACAGTGATCCAAAGAGTAGACCCTTGTATCTCCATACAGATAAGGGGGTAAGTTTAAAATACCTTTTTCTTTTCATTCTTGTGCACACATGAACATTTTAGACTGAATTTTACAATTCAAAAATGAAAAAGCTCTATAAAACGTTGGGTATTCTCCGTCACTATTCTACTTATTCAGAAAAGAAGGCATCTACAGTAGAGAGGGTAAGAGTGTGATGCATGTTTCGACTTGTTCAGAAAACGCGTTGTCATAGGTTCAAAGAACATTCAAGTCAATGCTGATGCGCTATCTACTGGATCGAAAGACCAAACGATACATTGATGTGTTGCAACCTTTGGTTGAGTCATACAACCAGTCCTATCATCGAACGATCGGCATGGCTCCAGCCGACGTCACTGACGCCGACGCAGACGTCATTCGAGGAAGGATGTACCCAATGACTGACCCTGTCCCACGCGAACCGAAATTTGCAGTCGATGACTATGTCAGAATCTCGATGCAGAGACCCGTCGTTGGTCATAAGGGTTACGATGTGCAGTGGAGTTTTCAAGTTTATCAGATCCATAGTGTTCTGGCCCATCGAGACCAAGTACAGTACCGCGTCAAGGATCACAGAGGACGCCTGCTTAAAGGTGATTTGAGTGGCTAATAATCTCATCTTTAAAATACAAGTGGCACTCTTTTCAGGTGCTTTTTACGAACCAGAATTGCAAAAGGTGCCAGCGCCGACAGAGTATAGAATTGAAAAAGTTATTCGCCAACGTAAAGGCAAGGACGGGAAAAAGCAATATTTGGTTCGATTCCAAGGATACGGTCCCGAAGACGACGCCTGGATATCTGAAGAAGAATTCACGACATGAATCCGTTTAACTTGCATCTTTGTAGTAGAGGGAGTAAGGAATATTTTCCAGATAATGTACCGAGTCATTTTACGAATATTTTATCAACTCCACTGTCTGACATGTTGAATTTCAAGGTGGCCATTTCGGCCTGTCACCTGTTTTCCCCGATCCCGAGTGACATACCCCCGTGTCACATAATTTGCGATATTGTAACCCCATCCCCCTATGATAATCGCAAGCTACCCATTATTGGTTTCTTGCCCAATTCAAATTTATGGACCCCCAGACCCGTTTTCTTCACTGTATGCAAGGAT
The DNA here is from genome assembly GCA_030248295.1 of Mesodorylaimus sp. YZB2_4. Lineage (NCBI taxonomy): Eukaryota > Metazoa > Nematoda > Enoplea > Dorylaimida > Dorylaimidae > Mesodorylaimus > Mesodorylaimus sp. YZB2_4. The sequence continues at coordinate 146,490 of JASANH010001343.1, forward strand.
AATATCGAGTGTATTACGGTATCGATTACTGATGATGACGGTAAAGTGGTGCAGCAGTTGACGAGTGATTTCATCCTTGCACTGACTTTTAAACGTGTATAAAATCTCGCGCTTTTCATTCTGCATTCTCATTGTTTGGTTGTCATGTTGGCTTCATGGAAAGTAAACTCGGTTCCCTGCATATAAGTTCACAGTCTCAGAACCCGGTGGAAAGACTTCATTTAATTCCTATGAAATATTTGGGTGGAAAAGTGTCAGTGCGGAAAAAGCGAGCCACCTCGACTACGACATCCACTGCTCAAAAGAAGAAAAAGAAGAATACCAAGGCACCGGCCAAGAAAGGAAAAGTAGTCTCGAAGCCTGGACGTGTGGCTGGAAAGAAGCCAGCGCCAAGAAAGAATGGCAGAAAAAGAGGATCAACTCGAACTGCCAGTAAGCGTGGCAGATATTAATCCATTCGAGGGCAAGTATGTGGAAAAAGCACTGGCCGAAACGCGTTTGGACATTATACCATGCTCAGTTCCTCTTCCAAGTTCTGATGTGAACTCGAGTATAGATTTCCATATCCCCATTGTCGAAGGTTACTTGACCGATTTAAGTCCAACTCTACTCGAAGTGGAATTGAAAATTAGTTACATGGAAGAAAATGTGGAAGATCGTATGATAAAAATGAATGACGAGGTGGGATTGGTCAATAATGTTTTGGCCAGTTTATTTTCGAGTGCACAAGTTCTGATCAATAATACACTGGTGGTTGCTCCGAACGGCGCTCTCTCATTCATCAGCTACAATTCGATCATATCCAATTATTCGTACGAAACTCGACAGTCATTGCTGAAAAGTGCCGGATGGATGGACGATACAGCGGCTGATATTGCCAAGGGCACAAACAATCCAAATGCCATTAAACGTATGGAACAATTCTTGCTCGGTATAACTGGTCGTCTGATGGGCATTTTGCCAGTGGATTTTTTCAAAATTAGAAAGTATATTATGCCCAACGCCGATATAATTTTAAAATTGCATAGGAATAGGCCAGAGTTTATAATTTTGTTTTCACAAGAGAAACCGCCAGCAAAGCAAAGGCAGTTTAGTATTAGCATTGAGAAGGCCTACTTGCACGTCAAGAGAATCAGACCTCACGATGACACGATGGCAGTGCTGCATCGCACACACTTGCGTACGCCGGCACAGTACGACTATTTCGACACCCAAGTCAAGTCAATTCTATTGGCGCCCAAGGTGTACAGCATCGATGCGGAGATCTATCAGGGTTTGGCACCGAGTCAAATGTTTATTGTGATGACAAAACAGCCAATGTCTGGAGCAGTCAAGGAGAACCCATTCTATTATATGCATAACAACCTCAAGTCTATTTCACTGGAGAAAAATGGTGTAGTTGTGGGAGAGAATTACCAGGCTGATTTTTCAAAGGGCGATGTTTCGCGTTTGTACATGTCCTACCTGAGATCGACTGGTTGTATTTTGGAACGTGCTGGTGTAAGTTTTCTCGATCAGACGGCTTACTGTAACGGATTCACAATTATTGGCTACAATTTGGAAAAGTGGGATGAATGCACCAGCTCGTTGCATTCGCCTCGCGAGCTGGCCACGTTTCGTCTTCGTATGGATTACAATACAGCGGTCGAACGTGATTACACTGTTGTGGTTCTGGTGCTTTTGAAATTTAAACGCACTCTGCTGTTGTATTCTGACGGTAACGTGTCAGTTCAGTGATCTTATTCAATTGATGCTGCTTGACAGATATAAGTACTGTGTAAATGATAAAATTTTAAAATCCACTCGTGGTTATGGCGTTTAAACTGCAGCACCCGTCTACGTTTATTGTCGCTGGTGGTACAGGCACTGGAAAAACTAGATTCGTAAAGAAGCTTCTTGAAGAGAGTGATGAATTATTTTCCAAGCCGTTTACAAAGATTGAATGGTACTATGGGGTGTACCAAAGTATTTTTTCTGAGATGCCGAAAGTGGAATTTAAAGAAGGTTTTCCTGACGTGGCCAATTTAATTCCTGGTTCTTGCATAGTGCTGGATGATTTACAAGCATCGCTGACCAAGGACACCTACAAACAGCTGGTGCGTATGTTTACTGTGGATTCGCATCATACTCCATTCACGCTCATTTACATTATTCAAACTTTGTTCGATAATCGAGATGAAATGCGGACTATTGCTAGAAACTGCCAATACTTGACACTAATGCGTGGCCCGAGAATGGAGGGAACCGTGGAAACATTTGCCCAACAAGCATTCCGTCGGAAAAATGGCTTCCTACTTGATGCCTACGAGAAAGCAACAACCGGCAAACGATTTTCATATTTATTCATTAATATGCACCCTTCAGAAACTGATCCAAAGCTCAAAGTGATGACAAACATTCTTCCATCTGAATATCCCACGCATGTTTTCTTGCCAGTGTGAAGAAGAGGGTGATTATCACATGAAGACTGTAAAGTGTAAATAAAAACATAGTGGCAGTGCATTCGCCTTTTAAAAATGTCCGAGTCTGTCGGCAAAGTTAAACGTGAGTTGCAAATACTCTCCCTGTCACTCCCGTCTGCCGCCAAAAGGCAATTGACCGACGCCAGTCCCACACTCATCACAGCCATTGCCGAATTCGCTCTGAACCTGGTCAATAATTCCGATATTGATATTACGCCTCAACAAAATCGACATTTGGTCAAGTTCAAAAGAGATATTGCTTTCTTGGCCAACGAAAAGATTTGCTGGAAACGGAAAACTCATCTTATTCGAAAACGTGGTTTCAAATTTGTCCCAACTTTGATTCAAGCCATTCTCCCGTATGTCGAAAGAGTACGTACTGATCTCAGTGTCGGAGTATCAACGCTTAAAAAATAATTTCCAAAAGTCCCACCCGGCACCCACCACGAATCAGCCAGAGCCACAAACTGACAATGGCCAAGTCCAGATTGCAAGCGAAGAGGTGGAGAGTGATCAAAATTATGATGTGTATTTAGATCTTCTACCCAAGGCTTACGTCAATCGTGCTAGGGTCATTTTGAAAACCCTGAAACCAACACTCACTGAGCATGGGCGAATTGTGTATTCAGATTCCAGTGTCGGTAGCCACATTGTCGATTTGCTAAAGTATGTTATTGCACCGTCTCATTTTCGTAAAAGGCGTCCTAAGGACACTTTAAATTTTATTGAAATTTTACGCAATGCCAATGTGCCGCAAAGTGTGTACTATGGCGGAATGCCAGCAAATGAGTCTACTGCATCTTGGTTAACCTTTGAGAAGTAAAACACATACTTGGTTTGTAATGTGCACCTTGCTGCTCATCTTTCACGTCACATCAATCGCGTTGGAGCCAACAGCGCAATCATGATGTGCAGCTGCACATAATCTTGCGACCTTTGTTTGCTCAAATCATCCCATTGCACAAGAAACGTCTTATAAACTGGCGATTTCTTTTATCATCCACTGTGCTACGATTCCAGTGATCAGCCAAGGCGTTGTGATCCAGGCGACAGTCGCTGTTCCGTTAATAGCGCACTGAATGGAGTCCAATGAATAATTTTGTCTGAAATTAAATGTCGCTTTATCTCTTGAAAACTGTTTCACTGTAAGAAGATACCGTTGCTGCCACATCGCCGCTATAGTGCTATTCAACGCTGCAATTTGCTCATTGAGACAAAACATTTGAGCCATCAGACAGCTCTGAGCACTGTACAGCACTGTAAGCTTTCTTACTGCGCATATTTTGCCACCTTCCATTCATATGGATTTCAGGCGGACACAGGCGGAACAGTATATGCAAAAGTACTCCACTTTACAGCACTGTCAATGCTGTAAAGTGCTACCCTGATTTTAAATCTAGCGCTAGACATGCATGCAGACTTATTGCATCAGGACATGTATCTGATTAGAATGGAACAGTTTGCAGAGCCTGTGCTCTCAGAATGGTTAGACCTGCATGTTGTGATATATCTATCATTTACAGTGATGTAAGCTAGTCTACAAACTCGCTGTCAGCTCCCATAAAGTGACAAATTCATAATTTTTTCTATTTTGAATTTGATTTTTTTTCTCTTAAACTGCCAAATGATGATTATATATTATCTTATTTTTGCATCAATTCCATTGTTATCAAATGCGATTTGCTTATGTGAAATGAATCAATTGTCCTGTTCTGGCACAGTGGTATTGGGCGATCTATTTCACATCTCTTGCAAGTCGTTTGTGGAGAAAATCGTATTCGATTCGGACGCTGAGATTAAGAATTGTCCATTGAATTTAACGTCAATATTTCCAATGGTTAAAGTGGTTAGGGCCGATGATTTGACAATTTGCACTTGCTTCCTGAGCCCTATTTGCCAAAAGACAGATCAATCAAATATTCGCATTTCAACAACCACTCGAACCTGCTCAGTGCAAAATATCACTATTGCGGTCTTTGTGCTAGTTCTCATTGGCACTTGGATTGGTGCGGGAATCGGGTTGTGGAAATGTCGGCAACGTGTCCAACGTCCGTACGTTCGTGGTCTTCTGGAGACCTCGACCATGTCTAACTTGCACGAGCGGGACGATCGTAGAATAGAGCAATTGGAATTAGACCTTGCTCATCAACGTGATGAAATCGATCGTGTTCGAAAGCGAAATCAGCAACTGGAAGATCATAATAATCTGATCAATTTTCAAGGTGGAAATACTGAAATGTATGTCAAGGAACTAGAAGAAGATCTGACACGCTTAAATAGAGAAAATGAGGAATGGAAAGAAAAATTTGCCATACGAGATGACGAGTACAATGCCTTACAATGGGAATTTATCGCGAGCAAAGACGAGGTAGGCATTTTAAAGGAGGAAATTGAACGGTTGAAAACATTGCGTCATGTTAGCACCATTTGATGCTTGGCCGATCGTATATTCATAGTTGACTTTATGTGGAAAATACAGATGATTGAAACTTGAATTTTTCTGAATGAATGCCATAGCCACAACACTCAATTTTCAGAATCAATAATGTTTTATTTTGCGCCACCCGTCTTTTATAGAACGATAATACCAACAGAGCACTTTGAACTACTATGAGTCAACATTTAAATTTATCTCGCTATATCATGCTCATAGGTCTCTCACTACCAGTGGGTAAAAAAAAAATGGAGTATGTCAACCCCTAGGGATTATGCTACTGCCCAGGGACGGTGGCAACGAGGAGGAGGCAATTGGTGGGGCGAGGAGCGTGCTGTTGATGGAAAGTGTCCAGATACTGTGGTGAGAAAGCTCGAATTTTGATGCACGATGGCGGACATGTTGAATTTCGCAATGATTCGTTAAAGATGATGGAAAACAAATGACTCAATTGGTTTATTTCAGGTTCCACACATACTGTACCTTACAAGAAATGGAAGACACGAGCAACGACAGGTTGCACGCACAACACAAGCATTGGCGGTCTATATTAAAAATATATATATATATATACATATAGACAATGACATGTCACAGAAGCAATGGCGTAGAGGTACCATCAGGCTTGAATACACGCTTTATATTAAGCACACCAAGACCAGATTTCTCCTGCAGGTAGGAGACTATACGCCCTCCAGGTCCCATTCTTATGCCAAAATTATGCATGGCGGATATCTTTCCCTCATCCCCAAACAGTATCTTTTTATAATTCTCATACGTCAGAGCGTCGGTATTGTGGCTCATTGCACCTCCTTGTGCGACATTTTGACACCTTTGGTCCCCGTCAGAATATAGCATTTTGGACTAGGGCCGATAAAGTTGTCCCCCGACTTTTCAACCTGAAATTTAAACATGATTAGCTGAATTGACCGCATTGTAAAGCGAAATGCGAACCTTGAACAGCCCTGGCTCACGTAGAGTCATGGGGTCGTTATCGTCCACAAACCATTTGGACTTGATTGCCTCAAACGCCTCGCGCTTGTCAGGAAGCACAGTCTCTTCGAGGGTGTCGGTACTGAGCGCCAAGTATATCTGAAATGAAAGAATTTTCAACATCGCAAATAAAACAATTGAAAACCAGAAACTTACAGAGTCGGTGTCACTTTCTAGCAGTATCCATTTACTCCGATCACAGTATTCGAGTAGAACGTCATAGACGAAAGACAGCACCTAAAAGACTCAATCTCTAAATGAAGAAATTGGAAAAATTTTAAAAATCTCACTCTTAGCTTGGCAAATTGATACACAAAGAGCCCGATAGTTAATGGTAGACCGAATCGTATCTTTTCTTTCCGACTGTGCACCTCGTAGCACTTTTCGGGTGACACCACAACAGTTCGAGCATGATAAGGGCTATT